>VUQH01044020.1:28894-58411 GCA_015106775.1 Etroplus canarensis | reverse complement strand
GAACAGCCCTACTCTCATCCCTTGCTGCCATAGCAACGCCGGTGCCTCCTGGCAATCGCATTTGCGAAAAAAAAAAAAAAAAAAGGTGGCCGATGCTATCGCGCAACAGCATCTCACCGGCGAGGTTTAAGTCCTGTCAGCACGGCTGGGCGCGAAGCAAGACATAATTGACTTATTGACAGCGTTTTGTTTGAACCGTGATGCTCGGGGTCTCGTGGAGCCCGGTGTGGTGATGATGATGCTGCTGCCGCGCGCGCGCGCGCGCGCGTGGATGCAGCGGCATGTTGGTGGGTCCGTGTCAGTCTGGCTGTGGTGTTACCAGCTGAACAGCCTATTAACGCCAACTTAGGACAGTCACATGTATGTTTTTTTTTTATTATTATTTTGATTTGTTTTTGCCGCGGGGTTCCGCGGGTTTGATTGCCAGCGATTCGTCAAAGGACACGCGCACTCACTGTCCCGTCTGAACCGAGACGCACGCGCCGCGCCCGTGCGTCGACGGGGCTGATGTTTCTTCCCGTGGGAGAGCGAAGACGGGCTTCCAAAGTGCTCGTCGTAATGAAAACCGCGCGGCGTGGCGTGGCGGTCTGAGTGTTTTAGACCCCACTTTTCATTGTCCTGCGCGGGATGCGGATCGACTCGCAGGAAACCCGTTGCTCTGGCAACACCTGTGCAGCCCAGGATAGCCTGCCTCTGCCGCATTTTATTCTGAAGGCTGCGATCCGACATTAAGCCCTGCAAAGCTCATGTAAGATTATCTCCAAGAGGAAAAAAAAAAAATGAAGAGAGAAACGCTGCAGCTAATTTCCACATTTTAATGGAGAGTGTAAGCGGTGCGTAATTGGTGACCACGTGAGGGGCTGTGGCGGAAACAAAAGGGTCTGCTCTGGGCTGATAGCGACATACGCCCACAGTTAGTGCTCAGACTTCACTTCTCCGTGCTCCTGGAGGATAGGTGCTGATGCTTCTTTTTGTAAAATGGAAGTCAGGTCAGCGCGGCTGCGGGTGTTTTAAGGGTTAACTTTTATTAGGCCCATTTGTGGGACTGGCGTGATAAACATGTGCGCGATGAGCTGTCAGCCAGTGCCCCAGCAGCCCTTCCTGTGCGCGCACGCACGCACGCACGCACGCCCATGTCTATGTTTGGTGTTTGGGCCTGCTGTGCCAGCACGGAGACAACCACCATTTTAAAAAAGCGCCTTCAGGAGTAGTCTCTCTCCCCCCCCCACTTCACCCACCCGGCCTGCTGGGACAGAGTCTCTCTGGACCTCAAAGAGCAGGAACATAATTCCTCTTAACAAACCAGAGAAGATTCTGGCCCCAATTAGGAACCAAGCCTTTTGATTTTTAGCGGAAGAGCACTGATCCCTCCACAGGTGTTTTACCTGTGTGAATGAACAATTTAGACTACAAAAACCCCCTTAATCTCACCTCAATATTGTGTTTCCCTCTGGGCAAGAGGGCAGGTGTGATCAGGCTCAGCAGGTGCAGATGGTGCCTGAAATGTGATGTTCATGAGCTTTTGTAATTTCTTAGTGATATAAATTCTTATATTTCCAATATACCAATCACTAAACCCTAATCAGCTTTTGTGGCTAATACCACAAGGCAGGGGGAAACTTCCCCCTGACTCAGCTGCACTTGAGAAATTTAAGCAACAAATGAAATATCAGCCAACAAAAGCTGCTTCTAATGATGAGTCAGAAGCTGCAAATCAACCAATTTATGTTGCATGCAGACTGTGATAGAAAGCCCAATTTTTGATTCAGCTTGTCTTCATGGGTTTTATAAATAGGCTGTCCAGGGCCAGTGGAAAAGTGACACACACACACATACACGTGCAAACATGCACACACAATGGTCAGTGCCTGCTCGCAGGGCTGCAGGGCCGGGGGCGTGTCTCTGGAGCACGAGCACTGGAAGCCCCTCTGCAGCTGCTCCCAGGGTGTGCCAAGTTTCTGTATGGGGGCAGGCATGGGGCTAAATGACGGGAGGCTGAGTGGGGGTAGGGATGGATGGTGGCTGATGTGCAGACAGAGAAGGTCTCTTCTATGTGTCAGTGAAGCATACAAGGCGGCTTCAGTGTGTGGCGGGACAGAAAGACAAGGCACTGTAGTACAGACTCAGTGCTGATGCCTCTTTTATTTTCTGTCCCCCTCCTGTTGTCTCGCCCGCTTTCTGCACAACTCAGAGCCCTGCCACTGCTTGGAGAATCCAGCAGCCCTCAGTGTGGAGATGCAACCTCGTTTAGCTCTCATTATGTCCTGATTAGAGGACGCTACAGAGGAGGAGGGGGATAGGACCAGAAACAGACACAGAGATGCACCACAGAATTTTACACAACATGAGCACAAGCCTCTTCCTGAGTAAAAAGAAACGCTTAAACGCCCTGTGCATTTGCTTTCAGCTGACATGAGCATTGTACTGAAGAAATTTTGAAATACTGCGAGCTGTTGCTTTTTGTTGCCATGCCTACTGAAAGCTGTAAATATCTCTGTTCATGTCTCACGGCTTTGGTGGACATGCTCTCACACAGAGAAATACTTCACATGAAAGGGGCTTGAACTGTGCACTCAGGACATGCTGCCACAGATGATGAAGCCAGCCAAAATAAGCTTGTGTAAGTCTTCATTTAACCCCCATTAAACATTTATGAGACAAAAGGTAAATAAATGACATAAAGCCAACATGACTGACGGTTGATCAGCAGGAAATTGGCACCTAAGGCTGTGGAAAACAGTGAAAAATGTCCATCACAGTTTGCCAGGCTTCTGATTTTTTTGTCCAAAGCTGTTCATTGATGATCAATATAGTTGCAGGTTATTGCCTGTCAATCAGCTCTTTTTGTTTAATTTAATAAAACATGCTTTCTGGTTTTTGACTTCTAAAATGTGAGGATTTCCTGCTTTTGTTTTTATTTGTGTTAGGTAACTGAATGATTTTGGGCTCTGCGCTTCTTTGAGAAGGAGTTTAAAGAGACGCAACCTTGAGCCCCTTTCAGGATCCTCTGACATTTTATTGACAAAACACTGCACCAATCAATAGCTGACAATGACAATAAACATTAGTTACAACCACAAAGTGACAGGACACGATCAAAGAAAATAGGGTTGCCATAGAATGAGGTTTCCAGAGTGAAGAATTTAATGAAGCTTTAATTTCTAAAATAAAGATTTGTATTGGGACGTCCCCACATCGTTATTCCTAATCCATGTCTTGGAAAATGGGCCCTAAATGTTTGCGCCTCACCCACGTCAGATGGGATGAAGAACATCATCATTATTATCTGATTAATTAGTCTGCATTTCCCCTGAGAGCCCGTCTTTTGTGGATGGGCCATAGAGTCAAAAGAATACTGGCCCTATTATTCAGCAGCATTTGCATTAATGCTATTTTTGCAAAGCGAATCTCCAGTGCTTTTGTCCAGCCTTTTTTGTTTCATCCCTCTCTGGCAGCACTTATTAGGAGCAACACATGGGCTCACACTCATGGGTTCAAATGGCAAAATGCTCAGTAGCCCAAACAAGAATTAACGCAGTTGTTTGCATCTCAGAGCTGCAGAGAAATTATTTGAGAACATTCAACGGTGATTGATTTGTTCATTTCATTTTTGAAGCTCTTTTAGGGGCAGTTTACCCCCAAAATTAAACATCAGTATTTTTCCTCTGGTCTGTTTTGCTATTCTAAATGTCTTCCTTTTCCTCAGTATAATGGCAGTAAATAGCACTTGCCTTGTGGTGTTCAAACTGCCAAATAAATACATTTGATAAACTTAACAGCAACGTCTCTTTTCAGAGATAATTACCCAGGTACTCAAAATAATCCACCAACCTTAATTTGAACAGTTTCATTTTGGTACTACTTCCTTTCTACTGAACCACACCTGCCAACTGGGCGCTGACAAGAGGCTCCTGCTTGTGACAGTGTGAAAGGAAGTGCTATGTCCTCTCATATTTCTGCATCTTATTGTCTTGCACAAGTTGTCTGTGGCAGTATTGGTCCAAATTTAGTGGGCCACAAAGTAAGTATTAGGAGATTGGAGGCAGTTTCACATGTCGTTAGTTTATCAGCAGGAAACCGTGGTTCTTGTCGTGTTGGGACCTTTGTATTTTTTTCCATTTTCTTTCATTTTGCTTTTTTCATTTGCTTGTTGTTTTGTTTTTAACACCTTAACCTTTGCTTTCACTCACCAGTTATGTTTAGACACCAAAAACCACTTGGTTAGGTTTAGGAAAGATCTTGGTTTGGGGTTAAATACATCCCTTTATGTCCCTGCACATGAGATCAGAACACAGAATTTGGTCATCGTTAACCCAAGCTGCAACTGAAGTACTGAATTTTGCAAAGATCTAACATTCCCTTCCTGGTCCAACCCTCTCCATTTATCCAGGCTTGGGACTGTACTAGGAGTGCACTAGTTTGTGCCCCCTCTGAGGCTGGGGTTGGATTTTGGTTTTTTTTTGCTTAAATTAAAAATAAACCATCAAATAAAAACATCAAAATGGGTTGGTGGAAGGAGGAGAGAGCAATAGTGAGTGCCTAGAACAGTGTTTACTCCAGGAAGGCCTAGGTGAGCTGCATCAGCTGACAACCCTCCAAGCAGTTTGTGTTACTATTGTTTCGCCAAAAGCGATGTTACAACTGCTAGCCCGTGATATGCTTTTGGTGCCATTCTGACTTGTTTTGCAACTCCCAGTTTTTATAATTAGGTGCATGCAGTATAGCCGAGCTGGACACATTGCTATGTCAGTCAGATGACAGAAGGAGAAATCACCCCAACATTTGAAAGAGATGAGGAGAGAAGAAAGAAGGAAAACTTGGTGAAAAAAACCACTGTGATTGCTTTGTTTTCTTCTTCAGTTTTGCCTAAGCAGTGACATCTATTACTTGAGATGTAACTGCATTAAGTTGTCAATACTTTATGGGCAAGTATGAGTGGTTATGGCATCACATGACCAATGCCTCAGCTATAACTGGCACTTAAGACAATTGCTGTCCAAGGTATGCTTGGACCACCTACAAAATAGTAGGTCATGCTTTCTGAAAAGGGACATTGCTTTAATTTTTTTAGGCACTGTGACATCACAAGGCGAGTGCCATTTATTTCCATTATATTCAAGCAAAGGCAGAATCTAGATGGATACCACAGCAGGGTCAGAGGCAAAATATACAAGTCTGATGTTTGGGTGAACTGTCCCTTTAAGAGCTCCAGAAATGATGGGAACAAGTCAATCACCACTGAACATGCTCAGGTAAATTCTCTGCAGCTCTGATGATCAATGAAATGAGAACAGCTGAGGTGATTCCTATTTGGGCTGCTGAGCATTTGAACCTATGAGCTCATGTGTTGCTCTTAATAAACCCTGTGAGAGAGGGATGAAACAAAAAAAGTGCCCTGAAAGGTGGAGATGTTTCTTCTTCTTTATTAAACTGGATTGAATTTGAGATCCATAAAGAATAAATTTATGTCAGTATGTGTTCACTTGGTCATTTCAGACCTTGTCGTGTTACTGTAAATGGGTGACGAAATCCATACTGTGCCAGTTTGTGCGTGTGAGTATGTGTGCTCGTACAAAGAGGGGGTCGCTGATCGCATGCTCTGTGTTTCCTCCCTTCAGCACCCTCTCTGTTGCCATGGAGAGACCGTTCTTTGCTTTCCCATAGGAGGAGAAATTAACACCATTTTTAACTGGCCCAGGGGCCTCCCCCCTATGTGGGAGATAGTCTGAGTTGTGCTCCACACATACTCTGCCTTTAAGACAGCAATAATCTCCCTACCACACCGCTACTGTCATTTTTAATACCTTTGCAAGGCCAACGTTTAACGAACTGGGACAGCATGATAATAGCTTGAAAACAGCGAAATGGACTCTGGGATGTGATGATGTATGTGCGAGTCATTTACATACCATTTTGAGTCAGTGACTGGAACGTCAACAGTGCCAGTCTGCTGTGGGCCAGAGGGACCGTCTGTGTCTCCGGCTCGGTGGGATATTGGGGATGTCACACACTCTATCAAATAATGTTCATCGTGGGAGCAGCTGAGAGAGACGCACACACTGGGGCACACACATTCACAGAGATGTCGGACAGAGGGGTTGAGCTCGGTGTACCTAATGTGGATTTAATGACGGGGCTTTATGAAATGAAGCAGACAGGAGAGGATGATAGTGAAAAGAAAAGAAATAGAACGGGAGGGGGGGGTTTGTTTTATTAAAAAAAAAAAAATTGGGGACAGTGTTGAGGTAAGAGTTTCTTTTATCCCAGTTTTTTTTTTCTGTCACAGCCCTTTATCTTACGGTGTTGTCCCCATGACACACATACAGGCGCAGGAGGAGCAAGGATTGGCCCATTTATGCACCCATTAGCCAGTTGATAGATTTACAGAGGGGAGATAGGACTTTAAAAGATGACCTGTTGTCACATGTACATTGAGATCATCTGAGTCATGAGTACTGTTGACACAGCCATCTCCCTGCTTTCTGGATGTACATGTACACACATAAACACATGCACACGAAAGCACCTGAGCACAAATCACAGCACCCACAACTTAAGCTACTTACTGTGCACCCACTTTGTAAATTAAAAGCTCCATCTTTTTGCTGGTGGACTTTAAATGAGACCTGTTGTGCACGTCCTTAATTTTTACCATATATATACTGTTATAAAGAAGGATTTTCAAATTAAAGAAAGTTTTAAATAATTAGGTCAGTATATATGCAAGTAATCCCTGTGAGGCAGAAGCTTTAAGCCCTCAGTTTCATTTTTTTCTGCTTTTAGCGAGAGAAGAGAATCCCGACCCACCTGCTATTATACTCTCTTTGTGAGGGGCAGCCAATCAGAAGAAAGCTAGCTAAAAGAGAGAGTTTGATTTAGATAAGTGCAACCTCCGGGGCTGAAAAAGGAAACCGATGCTGAAGTGCCAAAAAACTGCAGCTCCTCTTGTGGCTGGCTTCAATAGTGAGTCACTGGAATCTATGCTTGGTGGTTGAGGAGCCAGGAATCAAACCACCAACCTTCCACTTACAAGATGACACCTTCTACCTCCTGAGCCACACACTTCTTGATGTTTCCTATTCCTCACCTCTGCTAATTTGAGTCAGTGAAGTGGCCCTCTCCAATACTAGTTTGTGCTTTTGAAGCATTTTAATCAAAACTAATATCACTGTGTGGTATACACCATCAACAAAGTTTCTGTTCCAGTTTTGATGAGTAGATTTCTTGTATTTTATTAGTCTGATAGCTTAGCACTCCATTCTCTAATCCAAGTATGGTCACTTTTGGCTCAGAAAAAACAACATGGTGGTGGCCAAAATGATAACACCGACGCTTCAAAATGGTAGTCGAGAAGCCAATGGATGACATCTATCTTTTATACACTTACTGGCCTCTTCATTAGGCACATCTTGCTAGTACCAGGTTGGACCCCCTTTTATCTACAGAACTGCCTTGATTATTCATGGCATAGATTCAACAAGGTGCTGGAAACATTCTGCAATGATTTGGGTCTATATTGACATGATAGAATCGTGCAGTTGCCGCAGATTTGTCAGGTGTACGTGCATAATGCAAATCTCCCTTTCCACCACATACCAAACAGGCTTTGCGACATGACGTATTATTCTTCTGGCAACAGCCATCAGAAAATGGGTACACTGTGGTCATAAAAGGATGGACATAGCAACAATACTCAAGTTAGCTGTAGTGTTTAAACCATACTCAGTTAGTACTAAGGGGCCCAAAATGTGCCAAAAAATGTCCCCTGCACCAACTATTTATACAAGCCAGGATAGATCCATGATTCGCTATTGTTTACACCAAATTCTGACCCTACTAAGCCAATGCAGCATCAGGAATAGACTCATTAGACCAGGCAATGTTTTTCAATCATCTATTTTCCAATTTTGGTGAGCCCGTGCAAAATATAGCCTCAGTTTCATGTTCATAGCTGGCAGCAGTGGCATGGTCTTCTGCTGCTGTGGCCCATCTGCTTCAAGATTCCACATGTGCATTCAGAGATGATCTTCTCCATACCTTGATTGTCCTGAGTGCTTATTTGAGTTATTGCTCCCTTCCTATTAGCCTGAAGCAGTCTGGCCATTCTCCTCTGACCTCTGGCACCAACATGGCATTTTCACCCAGAGAACTACTGCTCGCTGAATATTTTCTATTTTCTGTAAACCCTAAAGATGATTCTGCAGGAAAAACCCAGCAGATCAGCAGTTTCTGAAATACTCAGACCAGCCTGTCTGGCACCAACAAGCATGCCATATTCAAAGTCACATAAAATCATCTCTCTTCCCCATTCAGATGGTTTGATCTTCAGCAAGTCGTTTTGACCATGTCTACACACCTAAATGCATTGAGTTACTTCCATGTAACTGACTGATAAGACAACAGATATGCCTAATAAAGTGGCCGGTGAGGTTATACAGTATGTATTTTAGACAGTGGATAAACAGAGAGGCACTATAAGATCACTAAGGGACTAATTAAATTGCTAATCATGGAACGCTACTCCAGTACAGTATAAGGATAAAAACGAGGAGCTATAAATGAGCAGGTTCATTTTATGTAGATTTCTGATTTTCAGGTTTTGACCTGTCCCACTCTTGTTTATCTGTTCGCCCATGGAGCTAATTTCTTGTATGATGCATCTGTTCTATCTTTGCTGGCCTGTCTTTGTGACCCAGCTGCTTCCCATGAACCTCCCCCCACCTCCTTCTCTTCCTCCTCCTACTGACCTGCCTGTGTGCAGGACTGCTCCTCTCTCCCCTCAGTGACTCTACTGTGTGTGTGTGTGAGACTGCCAGCGGGGGTGGGGGCAGTAGGCTCAACCCCTCCAGTCTCCTAGCAACAGAGGGGTTTGGTGCGGGACAGGGGGAGGCGCAGGGGATGGGGGCTGGTTGTACAGTGACTGGGGAGAGCAAAGTCCTATGGGATTAGAAAGATGGAAAGAAGGAGGAAAGGCAAAGAAGGAGGGTGAGAATTTTGCTGTGTTGTTGGCGATTAGGGATGCTGACATGTCTCCTTTGCTCTTTAAAGCGGCATGTTGCTGAAGAGACCAAATATCCACAGCTCTGCTCAACAGCTGTTCTCCTCTGAGATGCTTCAGCTCTGCCCGGCAGACATATATACTGCGCTTAAACACACACTGAAAGCAGACTGTGGGTAGAGGTGAATGTTTAACTCTCTGTTGACTAAAAGATCTCATTGTGCAGGAGGGCCCATGAAGGCCTTCGCGTACCAGGAAATGCTATTTTAGCAACACGTTCTTACCACAGACTGTGTAGTAAGGAGCGTCACAGGTCCTGTGACACCCACTGGTTTGTGAAACCCTGCTTTGAAGCCTCAATTTTAACATTTCGGCCACTTTGTTTTGACCATTTGGCCATTTTGCTTTTTGAAACTAGAATTACTACAGTACTACCATACTGTGCAAAAGTCTTTCCCACCCTTTAGGTCTTTATATTTTGCCAAGAAAATGGGAAATATGAATATGAATATGAAATATGTGGAAACATAAATAGAAATACAGTACACAAGGCAAAGACCGAGTTTTTACAGTTCTTACAAGCTTGAAAGTCAATTTTTGCTTACCACCTTTATTCTTCAACACAGCCTGAATTCTCTTAGGCAAGCTTTCTTGTCATTTCTTTAAGCAGTCTTCAGAAATAGTTCTCCAGGCTTCGTGAAGGACATTCCAAAGCTCTTCTTTGGGTGTTGGCTGCTTTTGTTCCGTTCTCCGTCAAGACCATCCACACCGCTTCAATAATGTTGAGGTCACTCCACGAGACTTGTTGCCACTGATTTTCAGTCAGTTCTTGTGTAATTTGGCATAACTCAGCACTTTCTCTATTTCCCTTCCATAAGAATGGCTTCCTCACAGCCACCCTTTCACTGAATCCATTTCTGATGAGGCTTCAGCAAACAGTAGACGGCTCAAACAAAGGGCCAGATGCATCTCTGGGATCCTGTGTCAAGTCCACTTGTCCAGTTTTGTCATATATTTTAAGGACAGTGCACACCATACTGAGATATGCCAAGTTTTCGAATAATAGCTCTTTTGGAATCCCCTTGTTGGTACAGATGTTTCATGCCTGTCAAACTGTGTTATCTTTGGTATTTCTCATAGATCCAGCTAAACAAATGGGAACAAATTATATGTTTTTGCAACAGGATGCTAGTAAAAAGTGCCTACAAGTACAATTTAAAATGCGGATTCATCTCATGTATTAGGTGCTTTTTTCATGCTTGAATGATTCGTAGGTCAGTGTTAAGTGGCTTAGCAAATAAGACATTTCTCTGAAAATGTTCAGGTACAAGGATTTAATCGAAAATGAGTCAAAAAGCATCTAGAAAAGCCTAGATAACTATTGCTCTCTAAAAATTCCAAGAAAGATTGGCTCCTCAGAAACAAAATGTAAAGAAATGAAGGGTAGCTTGAGACTTTAGCACAGCACCGTTCATCCATGAACTGTTCCGGTGCAACACAAAGATGACAGATACATTCTAAGAAAAGCTGAATAAAACGCAAATAAAATATTCCAGTTTCACTCACCAAAACTGGAGCCTATGCTTAATTGATCAGCTGCTGGCAAAATAAAACAATCTGTATTTGACAGATATTATTGAACTTTTAGCTGCTCTCTTGTATTCTCCCCAAGGAGATACCACAGCATATTAATCCGCATTGGTAATTTGGCAGATGTTTTATGCCGGATGTCCTTCCTGATGCAACCCTGCATGGTGAGAGGGACTTGTGTCCCCATCTGGAATTGAACCAGGGACCTTTCATTTGTAAGGCAAATGTGTAAACCCCTAATAAAATGAAAAATGTTCCAACAGCACAAAGACAGTCAATAAGTCCAGTTTACTGACTTGAATTAGTGGAGGTGAAGCACAGCTACAGCTGCCCCCTAAAGCTGTATTTATGCTTGTGTGCTAAACTGACATCATAGGTACATTGTAGCTGCAATCCTTTATGAAACCCAGCTTGTAAGGTTAATTTATTCTTAAAAATAGGACATTTTAGTATGGGAGTCTATGGGGATGGACTCACTTTTGGAGCCAGCCTCAAGTGGCCACTAGAAGAACTGCAATTGTTGACACTTACGTCAAGGCCTAATTTTTTAGACCTGGAGTTTGGTTCTTGAATTGTCTCTTGTACCTTCTACTGAAATACAGTTAATATTAAAAAATATGATACTGTGTTCTTCAATTTTTGATACAATGTTTATTATTGAAACAAATACAGATATTGTTTTGGACACTGATTTGCTTGTTCATTTTCTAAATTGGCAAACCTTCTGAACTTTATTTCACCTTGTGGTACAAGCATAAAAGTGAAACAAATAGACATCTCAATTTCCACTCTGTTTAGTCTTTTCAAATGGCATTTCACTCATTATTTAGTTGAACTGTATCATCTAAAGATTCCGTCATGACATGCAATATAATGGCAATGAAGTAATTTAAGGAAAATCTTATTTTATAAACCTGTTGTAGTTGATACACACATTTGCTATATTATTCTGCTAGTAATATTAAATGTGTTTCATCACAGTAAATGTTAGTTACAATATACACTTACAGCCACTTCATAAGGTATACTTGTTCAGCTACTGATTAATAGAAAGATCTTATCAGCCAGTCACATTTAGGCGGGTACACATGATCAAGACAACCTGCTGACGTTCAAACCAAGCATCAGAATGGGGAAGAAAGATGATTTGAGTGACTTTGAGTGTGGCATTGCTGTTGGTGCTAGACAGAGTCTGGTCTGAGTATTTCAGAAACTTCTGATCTTCTGGGTTTTTCCTCTGCAACCATCTCTATGGGTCACAGAGAATGATCTGGAAAAGAGGAAATGTCCAACGAGCATTATTTCTATGTGCAAAACTGCCTTGTTGATGCCGGAGGTCAGAGGATAATGGCCAGGCTGCTTTGAGCTAATAGGAAGGCAACAGTAACTCAAACATGAATGTAGAAGAGCATCTGTGAATGCAAAACATGTTGAATCTTGAAACAGATAGGCTACATCAGTAGCAGAAGACCACACCAGGTGCCACTGGAAACTGAGGCACAATTCACACTGGCTCACCAATCACAAGAAAAGATTGGAAAAACATTATCGGGTTTGATGTGTCTGCTGCAACTTTTGGATGGTAGAGCGAGAACTTGGCGCAAACAGTACAAAAGCACGGATACATCCTGCCTTGTATCAACAGTTAAGGTGCTGCTGGTGGTGTAATGATGTGGGGGATATTTTTGTGGCACTTTGGGCTCCTTATTACCAGTTGAGCAGTACTGATCATGTTGACAACATAGAGGTCTCAGAAACTCAAGTATGAAATAAATACAAGTGGAATTATACATTTTAAGCTTTTCAAATCATTTTTTGTTGGTCTAAGCTGTCATTTTCCTGACATCTTAATTATCTGAAAATGTATTAAATGTCTACATCACAACAGCTGTAAGAAAGAAATATAACCAATAAGTAGAATAAAAAGGTAGTAAAAAAGTAGCTCAATAACGTAAAATATCTCAATAAAAGAAGCTTTATAAATAAAAATAGCTCAATGTATAATATTAAATAAACACAACAAATTAAAAATGGTTAAGTATTCACAGTGCACAAAGTTCAGCAAACAGCAGAAAGAAGAAAAATAAAAGTTGCAGAAGCAAAAGAATGTACTGAAAATGTTGGTTCAGGTTCAGACTCAAGCACCAGGTCTAACACTGATGGGCTGCAATATTCTGTATGCGAATCTTTCAGGTCAGAGAAAACGCTCCCAGCAGAATATCCACTGTGTGTTGGATATTTTGCTGTGGCAGAATTCAGTGGAGGATGCAGCAGTGATGTGGGTGCACTGCACACCCCACAGTTGTATGAGATTATCCAAATCCAGCGTGAATGGGCCGACACCATTGTCCCAAGCAGCAGCAGTAGCAACAGCAGCTTCGGTGGTGGCGACGGTGGTGGTGATGTCACCAGGGGAAAGATGATGATACCTCCAAGTGCGATAGATCACAGCTGTGATGATGAGGTGGAGGATCGCTATTATTTCATTTATTATCATTACATTTAGCCCATGCTGACAGGGGAGAGTGGAGGGAGAGAGTGAGAGGCAGAGGAGGACCGGATTAAAACAAACCCGCTCTGTGAGCTGGTTTTAGTTGCCATGGTGACGATCATTACCTCGCACTTGGGAGAGCAGGAGCAAGGAGAGAGAAGAGGAGGAGGAGGAGGACGAGAAGGAGTAGGAGGAGGGGGAGACGGGACGGAGGCATGGGATGAAGACATGCAGGCAGGAGAGAGGACGCAGTTGGGGGAAAACAAGAAAATGAAATGTCAGATCCCAGGAAGTGTGCAGAAATGTCAGCAATGGGAGGGGAGGGGGAAAAAGTGTGATTCCTCGATGCCAGGGGGACAACTTTTTGAACTCAGGACCCTCCTCTCACTCAAACAAGAAAAGATCACTCCCCGTCTAGAACCCAATCTCCAGAAAATGTCAGAGAGCTCGTCTCATACTTGCCTGGAAGAGGTGGACCTGATGGGGGAAAAACTAATTAAAATCCATTTGTTCCATTTTATGCTTGCTGCAGGACTTTGTGTTTAAAATATCAGCAGGCGCCGGGATGTAATGATAAGATCTGGTGGAAATGCAAAGTGTTGACTGCTTGTATGGAGATGTTATTTAGAGGAAAAGATGGGGGTAGGAAGGAGAGGAAAGCCCCATGTGGTGCTGCGGATGGAGGCCGTTTTCCTGGTGATCCTACTTCTATGGTGTGTCACATGACCCTTTGCCCGGCACACCTGCCCGAGAGAAATCAGTGGCAGTTTCTATGGCGACAGGGTCAGCAGTACGGGAGGCAGGATGGCTGCCAGAGGTGGTGGTAGGAGGGACTGTTGGTCTTGTACAGTGTTATTTTTAAACATAGCAGAGATGAGGTGATGGTTGCAGACCCAGCCGGGGCCCAGACTTCTCCACCTAGAGGAGACATTTACAGACTGCAGGAGGTGGGCCAAGCAGAACAAGACGGCTTGTTCACAGGGGTGTTGCCAGGGTTTTTTAAATGGGATGGCACTGGGGGGCCTGAAAACAAGTCAGGTGGTGCCATGAGAAGTCATAGATAAAAGTAAACCAAATCGTGTTTTAAATTTCAAAATGAACAAATTCAATTATTTTCTTTTTGTAATTACTGTTTTTCAGTCAAGGGTAGAAAAAGTAAAGCATTATTGTATATAAGCTAATCTACATACATTTAAGCCATTCCCCCCAGGGATTACTAAAGGATTCTGATTCTGATTCTGACAGTTTACCCATAGTTAATTCCATAACTTTTTGGACCATGACACATGTTTTGTAATTTTGGCTCTGTACACCACTACGGTCAATTTTAAATCAAACAGTAAAAATGTGATTGAAGTGCATGTTTATAAGTAGTCCCCCATTTTCAGAGGTTCAAAAGTAATGGGACACCAAAATGACAAGCAGTTTCATGATAAGGTGAGCTCTGTTTCCTCTTAATTCCATGAGAAACTGGCTGATGAATGATCTAGAGTTGATTCAATATGTTGAACTTGCATTTGGTAGCTGTTCACTGATGCAAGTGAAGGAGGCCTTCATTAGACTGAAAAAGCAAAACTATCAGAGATGGCAAAAAACTTTAGGAGGGGCCAAAACAACAATCTGGTACATTCTTTAAAAGAAGCTCAGCAACAATTAAAAGTGGATGATTGCAGAATTTTATCCTTAGTTAATTAAACCTTCACAACATCTAGCCAAGTCAAAAACTTGTTCAAGCAGATAGGTGTATCATCTTCAAAGTCTAAAAACAGGAGATAACTTCATGAGGTAAAGAAGGTTTACAACAAGGTAAAAGTCACTGGTTACATTCAAGAACTGGAAAGTCAGATTTAGTCAGAAAATATCTAAAAACCTGCACAGTTCCGGAAAAAAAATTTTTTACAGGTGAAACCAAGCTGAAATTTTACTAGAATGATGTACCTTTCTGTTCGCTTGTATTCTCGACCAGGGGGTTGCCAAATCGGACTTAACTGCATTGGTAATTTGGGAGAGGTTTTACGCCAGATGTCCTTCCTGATGCAACCCTCTATACTGAGAGGGGTTCGTGACCCCACCTGGAATCAAATCAGAGACCTTTCAATTTTAAGGCAAATGCGCAAACCATTACGCTACAAGGGACACTGAACATTTACTAGAATGATAGGGAGAGAAAATCATGGAGAAGGAACAGAACAGCTCATGATCTGAAGCCTATGACACCATGTGACAAACATGGTGGAGGCAATGTTATGGCATGGACATTTATGGCTGTCAATGAAACTGGCTTATTAGTATGTATTGATGAAGTGACTGCCGACAGAAGTAGCAGGAAGAAATTTGAAGTGCACAGGGCTATACTCTGCTCAGACTCAGCCAAATGCTGCAAAACTGATTGGAGCTTCACAGTACAAATGGAAAATGACTCAAAGCAAAATGTAAAAGCAACCAAGTTTCCCAAGGCAAAGAAATAGGATATGACTTCAAAGGCCAAACCAGTGGTGCAGCTTTTAAATTACTGAAGACAAAACTGAAGGCAGAGAGACCCACAAACAAGCAGCAACTGAAGGCAGTTGCAGTAAAGGCCTGGCAGAGCCTCTCTACTGAGGAAACACAGTATTTGGTGATGCCCATGGGTTCTAGACTTCAGGGTAAAGATAAAGGATTTTCATCCAAGTATTAAAAACAACCCTTGTATTTAAAATTATGTTAGGTTGTCCCATTACTTTTGTGCTTCTGAAAATGACGGCCTTTGTATAAAAATGTCTGTAATTCCTAATTAATGCAAGGCTTATGGCAAACCCCTTGAATTATAGCTGAAAGTGTGCGCTTTAGTCACAATTTAATCAATAGATTTAAAATCCACTGTGGTGGTGTACAAAGGCAAAATTAAAAAAACAACAAAAAACATATGGGCCTAACTGTATTTCCAAACTGTAAGAGAGAAAAATAGGGAGAGACAGGAAGGAAAAGAAAAATACTTAAGTTAATTTAATAGCTTCCACACTTTTGATCCCAGTTTTCACCTTGACTCAAAGTGACCCCACAGCAAATGTCCTTTTCCAGAGCCCCAGCGATGCTTCAAAAGCTTCAAAAACATTATGAAGTTTTCAAATGATTTTAATTGTGGGCAGACCTCCTTCTTCCCTAGAAATACATTCCCAAGAAATACATTGTATGATGTACTTCCAAAAGTACATCATACAAACTAAAGCACAAGTTTTAACCACAGGGTAACAGAGCTGGTAATGTGTTAGATGTGAAGGGCAATATCTCACACATATTTAGTATTTCAACTTTGCAAAGTGAAAGAGTTGGGTGAACCAAATCACTGAAACATATGAAGGGGAGTACATGTTTCAAAACTTAAAAATGTATAATTTTGCATCTATAATTAACAAAAGAGTTTTCAGTGAGTAAATAAATTATATATCTCATGGGATCCAGACCTCCTTTTCTTCCCGGTAGTTTCCAGTTATGGTTGCACTGATATGACAATATAGTTTTGGGGCAGGTCCTTAGATGGGCTAATCAAATTCCTAGGTATGTAGAGTCACCCCAGGTCTCCTTTTAGCCATACCACTGCTTATTCAATTTGTTTAACCGTACAACTTCTTATATAAATGACAAGTCTCCCTTTCTGCACTTCCAGCTTCATAGGAGGTTCTTGTGAAATAGTCCAGAATGAATGGGGTCCTAAGGGGTTGCAGCCTAAAAACGTACAACCCCAAAGATTGAGACACTGTATAAAATATAAATTAAAACACAATGCAGTGATTTGCAAATCTCATAAACCAATATCTTATTCACAAAATCACATACAAAACATATCAGATGCTGAAAGTAAAAAATGTTATTATTTCATGAAAAATACTATCTCGTCTTGAATTTGATTGGAGCAACACAACTAAAAAAGTTGGTACAAGGGCAACAAAAGGCTGGAAAAGTAAGTTGTACAAAACAGAAACAGCTCCCAGCAGCTGATCTCCTCAGTTTACAGATGTTTACAGACTGTTGTTAAAAGAAGAGGGGATGCTACACAGTAGTAAACCTGGCCATATTCCAACTTTCTGAGATATGCTGCTGCTATCAAATTCAACATGAGCTAGTATTTTTCTTGAAATAGTAAGATGTCTCACTTTCAAAATTTGATATTTCTATGTTCTTTTTGTGAATAAAATATTGGTTTTTGAGATTTGCAAATCATTGTTTTGTGTTTTATTTATATTTTATACGGTGTCTCAACCTTTTTGGAACCTAGGTTGCAAATTTTGTGGGGCAAACATTTTTTCCTGGCAATTTTCATCAGGTTGTTTGGTTTGAACAGTGTGCTGGTAGGCTTATCTACTAGTTAAAGAAAAGTAAAGATGAAGTCAAGGCCCAGTCCTAATAACTGTCTAGTGCATGAGGCTCTTTGGCAAACAATTTGGGCCCTGTGTACACTTTCCATAGATCCATATTATTGAAAACATTGCCTCCAGAAATTACCCACAGTTCACATTAATGTGATTTTAAATGCAATGTTGCAGTGGATCTCGTAAAAATAATCATTATTAAAAAAAAGTTAAACACACATGCAGAGAAGGACAACCAATGGAAAAGTAAAAAAGAAAAAAGAAGTTTATTACACACACAACTTCCTTCATTCATCTAATATTCATATTTTTGCTTCATGATAATGTTCTGATGAAGAGAAATGGATTATATGACAGTCCTGGCTCTCATCTACTCAGTAAAGAGTCTGCAAGACATTAATAAATTTGTTTCTCTCTGTGTTTCAGTGTTCTGATGGGAATTCAACCCAAGAAAACTCCTCCCTGAAGCGTGTTGCTGTGGTTGAAGACTTTTTTGACATCATCTATGCCATGCATGTGGAGATGGGCGCCGATCCCGGCAGGGCACCCAAACATGCAGGCCAGAAGAAGACCTACAAAGCAGTGAGTAAACACATCCAGGTGCCTGCAAGGTGCAAGTTATCATGCTGCTCCTTGTTGATAGTGAGTGGGCTGACAGTATAAACAGCCAAATATTATATGAAGTCAATATGAACTCAGCAGTATTAACATCATATTTTATTTCCTCTTGTCTCCTCCATCTCTTTACTATGAACAGTAGCGCTGCTGCTGGTGTGAAACAGCTCCAGTCAGCACACAAAGGAAAATGAGAGATTGTGCACACATTGAAATTTGCAATCTCCCAAAATATTTTATTATCAGAATATATTCACCAGGTTCACCGTGCTTGGGTTTAGAGCTAATTTAACAGTTGTAAACACAATGTGCAGCTAAGGCTGATGAGAATCTGATTAGTTTTTAGAATATTTGGTCACCAAGTAATGGACAAATTCAAATTCTGACCACCAACATAAACAGGATTCATCCTCTAGGAAAAATTAATGTTCATACATAAAGCAATACTTCCAAAAGTTATTAAAGGAGTAATATATTACATGTTCCAGTGTATTCAAACATGTTCTCCAACTGAAATATCTTCCTGCAGAACGGTCTTGTGGCATTTTGTGAAATACTCATGAAATTTAATCTATTAATTCCACCTGATGAAGCTTTTGGAAACCTAGTAAAAACATATTTTTGAGAGCCTGTAAATAGCAGGCTGACAAATTCTCCTTTTACTTTGTGTGAAAAGGGAGCCACAGTTGGAAAAGGCTTAAAATAATTCCAATATGATTAGTGGATTTGAAACGCAAAAGCAATGAGTTAGGTCTTAATGGGGGTTCCAGACTTTGAAGATCTGCATGACTAAAGACAGGAGAACCCAAGACCACTAAATTTTGTTTTATCTGTGAAAAGCAGTGCTATACTGCTTTGCACTGGGATCATAATATACAAATCCCAGTTCCAGAAAAGTTGCAATATTTTCCAAAATGCAATAAAAACTAAAATATGTGATATGTTAATTCACATGAACCTTCATTTAACTGGCAAAAGCACAAAGAAGAAAAATCAGTTTTACTGATCAACTTAATGGTGCTTTGTAAATACACAAATTTAGAATTTGATGGCTGCAACACACTCAACAAATACTGAGACAGTTAAAATAAGACTGAAAAGTGCACAGGCTATTCAAGTAATATTAGCTTGGAAGAATTTGCATTAAGCAGGGTAATTCGGAGTAGGTGAGGTATCACAACGGGTATCAACGTAGCTTTAATCAGAGGCTCAGCCTTTGCAAGCAAGGATGGATTGTGGCTCACTCCTTCTAAAGGAACATTTCTCAATACAAGATTGCAGACAATGGGTCATTCAGCATCTACAGTGCATAATACTGTGAAAAGATACAGAAAATTCCAAAACATCTCAGTGTGTGAAGGGCAAGTTCAGAAACCACTGATAAATGTGCGTGTTCTTCGACCCCTGTTGCTATTGTGACAAATATGGACTCAGGAGTAACTATTGCCACCTAACACAGTTGATCACTGCGTCCAGAAATGCAACCTGGTGCTGTATTATAGTAGCAGGAGCCAACTCTATGCAGAAAAGCTCTTCTCAGATGGACTGAAAGACTGTGGAACTCTGTACTGTGATCAGATGAGTTCATATTTTAGCTTGTTTTCAGAAAAAAATAGGTGTTGGGTTCTCGGTTCCAAAAGATGAAAACAACCATCCAGATTGTTATCAGTGAAAGGTGCAAAAGCCAGCAGCTGTGATGGTATGGGGGTGCCTCAGTGCCCACTGCATGGGTGAGGTGCATGAATGTAAAGGTACCATTCACTCTGAAGCCTATATTAGGATCTTAGAGTGATATATTCTGCCATCAAGGCAAAGTCTTTTTCAGGACGTCCATGCTTGTTTATTCAGAACAGTGCCAGACCACATTCTACACAGGCTACAATGGTGCGGCTTCATAGATACAGAGTGTGTGCACTATACTGGCCTGCTGCCTATGGAAAATGTATAGCACATAATTAAGAGGAGAATCAGATAGTTGACCACAGACTGTTAAGCAGCTGAAGTGTTATATCAAGCAAGAATGGACAAAATTTCCAACTGCAAAACTACAACTATCAGTATCCTCAGTTCCAAAATAATTAAAAAGTGACATTAAAAGGAAAGGTGATGTAACACAATGATAAACATGCCTCTCGCCCAATATTTGTTGAGTGTGTTGCAGTGTGTTTGACTGATGGCATTTTATATTGTATTTGTATTGTATTTTATAAATATACATTGTGTATATTTATAAAATACAATACAAATACAATATAAAATGCCATCAGTCAAACTACTGAAAATCGTTCTTTTTTTCGCACGTTTGTCGAATAAATAATGAATTAACATATCACAGGTTCTTGTTGGTATTGCATTTGGGAAAATAACTTTTCTGGAAAATTTTGTAAAATTTTTAGCTCCAGAGAAAGTCAAACCACAATAATTTGTTTATTTATTTTGGTGCCACATTATTTAAGGTTTTAGAACAAAGACCATCTGTTAGTTTCTGTTGCAGACTGAGGTGTGGTCTCAGGTCGTGTGTGGTGTCCAGACAGAACAAGGGGCTTTGTTTGCAGCCGTAGAGGTGCGGTGCCAGCATTGGTGGGTGGGGGTTAGCAGGACTCTGGTTCCCCTCCTCTCCTGCCCGCCCTCCAGGAATAAAAAAAGTCATAAAGCCAGTTTCTCTTGCCCCGTAGAGAGGTCCTGTCATGTCTCATACAGTGTACCCTTTTGAGGAGGCAGCATCACTCGGGCCGGGCATAATATGGAACTGTCACTGTGGCCTTCTGGGACGTGCACGCTCCTCTGGGTGGCCTTTCCCTCTCAGCTGCCTCAAGGGGCCATGAGGGGTGGTGGGCACCCCCCACTGCTGCTCCATGGTCACGTGAAGGTCGCATTTTACAGGGAAACGCCAGAGGGGGCAAGGAGGGGAGGGTGGCATGGCAGTGGGGACAAACAGAGAAGGAAGGCTGAACATGAGAGGAGAGGTGTAGATATGAGTTAGCTGCTCCTGAGAGAACAGGAAGAGAAAGGAAATCAGAAAAGATGAGCTCCACTCATCTTTTAAGGTATCAAAGCAGGAATATGGAGGGGGCTGCAGCTGGAATTAGGCCATCCAAAAGCACCAGCGATCGCCTAGAGGGAGGATTCCTCCTCATGCCATGTCGAGATAACACATAATCACTGACCCCATACTTTCACACATGCATGGGGGAATTAAAAAAAACACCTGCACACAGTTTGAGTTCACCCACATGTCTGAGCCAAATCTGCTGCCATTTTTTGCCATAACCCAGTCTCCTTTGCTTGCTCCCCCTGCACAGATCGCAGAGACCTACGCCTTCCTGCCCAGAGAGGCGGTGACTCGGTTCCTAATGAGCTGTGGAGAGTGTCAGAAGAGGATGCACATTAACCCCAGCACTGCTGAGTTCAAAGGTAACGGCACACATCTGACCCAGAGACATCATTAACTGATGCACTATTTTTGAGACTAACCTTTAAGGGTTGTTAATGCTTAGGTGCTTTGACATACAGACATGGAAAGAGGTTAATAGGTATCATGTGATCATGATATTCTTAGATACATTGATGCTTTTATCACATAAGATAGAGATACAACAGAGGGGCTGGCATCTGAATGACAGACATTATGCTACATTGTTCTGTCAGACATTAAATATGAGCTGATATGATCTGAGGGATTTGTACTTTGAAGAGTTTTGAATCGAACCCTCATTAATAAAACATATGTGTATATCCATCACTGACATGATGTAACAAAGACTCAAGAGGGCCGGTTCACTGGGATTGTATACAGCCTCTAAAATGATCACAGAGTTCCTCTAGTGGCTGGTGTGGAGACTGCAGGCAGCTTGCCAGTGCCATTGTTTGATTTCTGGTGTGAAATACAGTAGGGACTTCGATTTCTTTTGCAAGATATTGAAGCATTTATAATGCAAAGCATTTGTCTGTGTGATTAGCTGAGATCTTTCAGAACTTCCAAGCAGTGGGATTCAGTAAAGGGAAAGAGCCTTGTATATTGCTGTATTGTCCAATTTCAGTTCTACTCTTTATAGCAGTCCTTAGAGCTGTAAAAAAGAGACATGATGTGCAAAAAAGTGTTTGCTGTTCAGAAAAATCAAGATTTTAAGACGTCAGAGTGATGTGAGAAAATTATCCCAAAAAAACCCTTCCGCTTGACCCAAAGCAATTTCTAGCCAGAAGGGCATAATTAAAACAAGAATGAACAAACATTAATGAATCTAGTTTTGTAAGAGCCAAAAAAGCTAATTAAATCTGTCTGAAAAATTGTTACTCGCTGGATAAGCTGTAGAAATCATTGTTTGTTGCAAATCCTGCATGTTTATAAGTTTTATTCAGCATCAAATGAATCCAGTGATAGTTCTGTGTTTATTCATGGGTAAAGTGCATACAGGAACTAGCAATGCAGCAAGCATATTTTTAATAATGCCAAATCAAAAGTGAGGGTGCAAGAGGGTGGTAAGAGTGGAACCTGTGTAATGTAATACAATTCAGTTTAATATATTTGATATAGCATCAAACCACATTAACAGTCTTCAGCAATTCAGCAATGTCTGAACTGTTTCCACTGGCACAGTTGGTATCAGCGGAAACTGTCAACAATGTAATCAGCAGTTATTTGTGTGTTGAGCTTGTTTTTGTTGTACATTGACATGGAAAAGAAAGTACACCCCATTTAAATTCTGAGATTTTACATGTCAGAACATAATAAGAAATCATCTGGTCTGTAGCAGGTCTTGAACTTATTTAAATGCAACCTCAGATGAAGAAAAATGTGTGACTTTTTACTATACCACATCATTATTTATTTAACAAAATACAGTCAAAATGCAGAATCAATGTGTGGAAAAACTAAGTACACCCTTACTGCTTCCATAGGAATGAACAGGGTAAGTAGCAGCCAGGTGCTGCTAATCAAATGCACTTGATTAACTGATCATCACCAAGTGTGACCACCTCTATTAAAGCAGAAGTTTGCTGGTCTGGAGTCTTCAGGTGTGTGTTAACACAATGCCAAGGAGAAAAGACATCAGCAGTGACCTTAGAGAAGCAATTGTTGCTGCCCATCAATCTGGGAAGGGTTATAAGGTCATTTCCAAACAATTTGAAGTCCATCATTCTACAGTGAGAAAGATTATTCACAAGTGGAAAACATTCAGGACAGTTGCCAATCTTCCCAGGAGTGGACGTCCCTGCATTTCACATCAAGGTCAGACTATTCCTCAGATGAATTGCAAAACAACTCAAAAACTACATCTCAGACTCTACAGGCCTTAGTTAGCATGTTAAATGTTGAAGTTCATGACAGTACAATTATGGCAGCACAACAGTGATTAGCACTTTTGTTTCCAAGTGAAAGAGTCCTGGGTAGGACCCTTCTGTGTGGAGTTTGCATGTTCTCTCCATGCTTGCTCAGGTTTTCTCCGGGAGCTTCAATTTCTTCTGCCATTGAAAAAACATGCTAGGTTAAGGTTGGTGGAGCTAATTAATTGAAAGAAGAGGAATGAAAGTAGAAGCAAGACAGAATACATGTGTGTGAATGAGAGGGAGGCAGCTAGAATGGTGAAGATTCAAGGAGTAGAGATAGTGAAGGTGGATGAGTTTAAATAGCTGGGGTCAGCTATCCAAAGCAACAGACAGTATAGAAGCGTGCAGGCAGTGGGTGGAGACGAGTGTCAGGGGTGCTTTGTGACAGAAGGAAAGCAGCAAGAGTGAAAGGGAAGGCTTACAAGATAGTAGTGAGACCTGCTATGACGTATGGTTTGGAGATGACAGCACTGACAAAAAGACAGGAGGTGGAGCTGGATGGATAGGATTAGAAAAATTAGTAAAAACATAAACGTAAATCGGAGGGACAGCTCAGGCTGAGCAGTTTGAAGACTAAATCAGAGAGGCAAGGCTGAGATGGTTTGGACATGTGCAAAGGATATTAAAAATGGAGTTGCCAGGCAGAAGGCAAAGAGGACAACCAGAGGAGGATGCAGGGGAGAGGGTGAGCTGATTCACTGCCGTCACCACCTGAGCAGTTAAAAGGTGAAAAAGTTAATTCTGCATATGTCAGCCCTGGACAGTCTTGCAAAGACATGCTTGGTTTCAACAGTTCACTTCCTGGTTAAATTAAAATTTAGAAAAAGGCTAATCAAATATGGCTTGTTTTGGAACGGTTGCCTTTTTTCTCTAAATGAAACATGGCTTAGGTTTGCAAAGTTGCATCTGAACAAACACAAGACTTCTGGACCATTGGCCTTTGGACAGATGGGAACAAAGTAAAGATGTGTGGTCATAATGGTACAGTGTCACATTTGGTCAAAACCAAACACAGCATATCAGCGCAAACACCTTATACCAACTTCAAGCACGGTGGTGGAGGGATGATGATTTGGGCTTAATTTCCAGCCACAGGACCTGGGCATCTTATAGTCATTGAGTCAACCGCAAACTCTTTATACCTCGCTTTATAACAAAGAGTCAAAATGTGAGGCCATCTGTCTGACGGCTAATACTTGGCTAAAACTGAGTCATGCGGCAGGACAATGATCCCAAGCACAGCAGTAAATCTACAACAGAACAGCTGAAAAAGAAAAAAATCAAGGTGTTGCAATGGCCTATTGAAAGTCTATACCTCAACCCAACTGAAATGCTTTGAAGGGACCTTAAGAGAGCTCTGTATAAATGAATACCCACAAACCTTAATATAAATATTGTAAAGAAAATTTCTCCATAATGATTTGAGACTAAAGTCATACAGAAAACGATTACTCCGAGGTGCTGCTGAAGGTGGTTCTGCAAGCTGTTAAATCATGGGATGTACTTAGTTTTTTCACATACTGCTTCTGCAGTTTTGGCTTCATTGTTGTTAAGTAAATAATAGCAAGGTGGAATCTGTTAAGTGTTGTTCATCTGATATATAAAACCATAAAAAAGAGGGTGTACTTTCTTTTTCAATTGATTGCAAGTAGCATGTAACTAAATATAGTGGAGCAGAAGTATAAACCAACATAAAAATGTACATTTTAAAGCATGCCAAAATGTTGCTTGCAGGAACAACACACTATAACTATTAAATTACTTGAATTCATCCAACTGAGACTCATTTACTTAAGTCATATGTTTTCATGCTCTCCTTTGTCAGAGAATGACAGACCAACCTCGCTGGTCCCGGACCTCATTGATTACAACATGCCCCTGACTGCCACCTACCTGAAACAAATGAAACTGCAGTGCATGACTACCACTGAAAGGGTAAGTGCCTCTTTCTGTGAGTGGATGTTTGTGAGGTGTGGGCATACGTAAGAGCTTTTTCACTAAAGTTATAATTGTCCTGACTGCACGAGTCACCTCATTACTTTCTTTAAAGACTGCAGGGAGAGATGCTTTGTGTGGGGGGAAATAGGACTCTGTGTTAAACAATCTGAGGGAGGAGGAGCCCACTGTGACATGAGGATTAGAAAATCTGTAGTGATGTCATGTGTGAGACCACTCCCATGTGTAGCTGTCACAGAAACACTCAGGAACTGCTGCCACTAAAGTGCAGGGAGCGGCACTTCATGATGGTGATAATGTAGACCTCACTCACGCATAATTAGGATTATCTGGAACAATGACCCAGACTGTGATTCGCAGGTGAGTACAAATTAACAGATGCTCAGACTGTTGGTCGCATTTGTGTGCAGGCAGAGAGTGAGGAGGCCAGTAATTTAATGATTAACCATCACAGAGGTTTATTTCGGTGTTGTAGTGATTTGTTTCATAGCTGTGCTGCACTGGTTGGAGCTCAAAGCAGCAGCTGCTTCAAAATGCAGCAGGTTTGTTCTGTTGGTGAAAGCAGATCAAGAGTAAATTCATGACTGTGTGTTTAGTCTGTTGCAGCTTCACTTCTCATCTGCCTGTGTGTTGTTTTGCAGAACTTTGGTGGCTGTTAAGATTCAACACTGACTTTCTGTTTGGTAAAGAAACAAACAGCAGACAGGATGCTCGAAAAAGATGCAGTGAAATCTTGGCTTTGCTTAATTTTCTGTCCTTTTTACCAAGTTAGTCACCCCTAGATATGCACAAATAAACTCATTGGGCTGCCACTAAAGATTATTCTTAGTATCTTGTGTTAAATTGGTAAAATAAAAGCTAGTTTGAAAGGGTTTTTGTCCTCAGGCACCAAAACCATTAGTCCAACAAGAGATTAAAAAAAAAAAAAAAAAAAACTAGCAAATTCTCATAACTGAGAGGCTTGAATCACTGACATTCTTGAGTCCTTGCTTGAAATATTAAGAGATTATTAAAAAAACACCAGATTTCTGTTGATTCCCTTTATTTTTTGGCTTTACACAAAAATATTTGCAAGATCAAAGCTTAACTATCTTTAAAGCATTTGTTGTGCATGTGCTTAATTAATGAAAATAAGTTCATTCTAATCTAAAGTCATAAAGTGGGCCTCAGTTTTAAGTTAACCTTCATCAATTTCATGTGTATTTCTAAAGCACAGGCATTAATGATACTACACATCCAGCTACTCAGAACATGTAATTAAGGACCCTCTTTCTCTCTTCGATGCTCCATGGCTCACTTGGTGCCTAATAGAGCTGTCACTGAGCATTTTGGTCCTCCACGAACCCCCTAACAGAGGGACGGATGCATATTCCCAGGAGTTTAGGCCTATTTGTGTGCTCGAGTGGGGGGAATGAAATGACGAGATGCATTTCTGCTCTGTTCCAGACGCACATTGGTACTTGTGCTCCCTCTGAGTGAGATGCCAGCTGACACATGACAGTGTGCATGCGGGTCATTTATGTTAAAGTGAAGTAAACTGACCTGGGTCTCTCTTTGAAGCTCAGCTTTTGTCTAAAATATAAAAATGATTCATGGTGTTGGAAGCCAAAGCTCAGGACAGCCTGTGAATACTTTGGGAGATTATTCAATTCTCCTTTGCTAATCCCCACCCTCACGGTTTACTCGTGTTTGTGTTTCTCTACAACAACCATCTTTTGGGATTTCTACGTAACACAGTTAAAAATAGCAGTGCTCCAAGAAACATATTAACAGATAAGACCCTGCATCTCTGACTTCACTCTGCTCTTTGACTTCATTTCAATTTTTAACAGTGGGATCACTATTTTCAGTAAATAAATGTCAGTTCAGAATCAGAATACTTTATTAATCCCAGTGGGGAAATTGTTGTTTGGTATAATAATTCCCCTGACCATACTAGAATTAATGTGACCATACTAAAGAAACTTAACCTTTAAGTGACCACTGCTGTATGCGCTCACTGGACCAAATTTGCATTCAGACCTGCTTTCATTCTTCGTGATATAGAGTCAGTGAGGTGCTGGAAAAATTTCTGAAAGTATTTAGTCCAAATTGACATGACAGCATCATGTAGTTGCTGTAGATTTGTTGGCTGCAAATCTTTAGTTCTGTCGCATCCCAAAGGTGCTTTATTGGATTGAGATCTGGTGACTGTTGAGGGCATATGAGTGAACTCATTGTCATGTTCAAGAAACCAGTTTTAGATGAGTTGAGATTTGTGAAATTGTGCATTATCCTGCTAGAAGAAGCCATCAGAAGATGGGCGCACTCTGGTCATATGTGGGGAATGGCCATATCCTTCACACCACTGCACCACTACCACCAGCATGAACCATTGATACAAGGCAGGATGGATCAGTGATTTCATGCTGGAATGCCAAATTCTGACCCTACCATCAGATTGTTGCAGGGGAAATTAAGATCCATCAGACCAGGCAACGTTTATCCAATCCTATATTATGCAATTTTGGTGCACCTGTGCAAATTTCAGTCTCAGTTTCCTGTTTTTAGCGGACAGGAGCGGCGCCTTTTCTCTTCTACTGCCGTAGCTCATCACCTTCAAGGTTTGATATTTTGTGTGTTCAGAGATGCTCTTCTGCATGCCTTGGTTGTAACAAGTGTGTTTTTTTTCAGTCACTGTTGCCTTCCTATCAAGTCAATCTGGCCATTCTCCCCTGACCTATGGCATCAACAAGGCATTTTCTCCCAGAGAACTGCTGCTCACTGTATATTCCCTCTTTTTTTTGGTCCATTCTCTGTAAACCCTCAAGATGGTTATGCAATTTCTTCCCTGGAATTAGTAAAGTATTTTCATTTTGATTCTGTGAAAATCCAGTAGATCAGTGGTTTCTAAAAAAATCAGACCAGATAATATGGCACCAACAATCACGCCACGTTCAAACTCCCCATTCTGATGCTCGGTTTGAATTTCAGCAACCTTGTCTTGCCTAAATGCTTTGCACTGCTTCCATGTGTTCAGCTGATTAGATATTTGCATTAACAAGTAGTTGAACAGGTGTACCTACTGAACTGGACAGTGAGTGAGTAAATATAACTGAGATATAAATGACTCCTCAGTCATTTTAGTCTCTAAAATAGCTTGGATGCTTGAGAGTTTAATTAATTTAAGTGGCTATCAGTCTTCAAAAGCAAGTTCAGATTTTTATTGTTGATCTCTGCCACTTCTCAGAAAAGGGAAATATTATCTTTCAAAGCACTAACAGACAGTTTGGCACAAAAAACAACATAACTTTAAAGCCTAGTGTTGGGTTATTATTTAAACTGAAGGAAGGGATAACGCAGCAGAAACACATATGGGTTTGTCAGCGTTGTTTTCAAATAAACTTTGTCAGCCTATCTTTTAACTCCTTTAACAGCAAAAACTTGGTAATTAAAGCTGTCAAAAGTGTTAGGAACCATTCTGCTCCCTCTTCCCTCCCGTTCAGTTTTCTTTTCCACGTTCATACTCTCTTTCTTTCACACTGCCTCCCTTCAGGATGACAGCTCGGTGAGCAGCGAGGACATGAACAGCGCTGATCCCACATGGGTCGCAACTGAGCAGCCTGCAGTGCCTGAGCCGAGTCCACCGAATGGCGAGAGGGTCAGCAACCCAGCAACCACCATTAAAGAAGAAGACGGTAAGACGTTGCAATTGGCAGCTGCCCAGTCATCTTTTATGTTGGTGTCGTAGTGTGTGTTCTGTTTTTCCTTTTAGCTTTATTTACATCTGGAAGGCTACAGATTGGTGTTACGCAGGAAACAGCTTGCCTCGTTCTTAGTGGACTAATCCACATAAATCCACTCTTACAGGGGGTGGGACACCACTGCAGCCCCAATCCACTCGGCACCCCTCTCCCTCAGAGCTTAGAAAAGTAGGACAAAGGCCGATGGTAACCTTCACAGATTAGGCAATGCTGTAGGAAAAAACTAAAAATGGGGCAAGTCAATAAAAAAAGAATAATTTCAGAGAACATAGGTGTGACACAGGAGGAAATCTTCACTGTATATTTAACAGGCTTTAAAAGCTGCACACACAGCAAGAAATGAAGGCTTCCCCTCCCCCCTCAGTCCCTCCTCATCCTCATCTCTTTCTGTTTTTGCTGTAAAACTCATAAGATTCCCTGTTTTTACTCTAACTTTCATTTGCCATG
>VUQH01044020.1:14816-28874 GCA_015106775.1 Etroplus canarensis | reverse complement strand
TATTCACAGCATGAGGCAGGAAGTGCCCCCTCCCCCTGTGGTAGCACACCCACTCTAAAATCTATTGTAGTAAACAGCCCCACATTAATGCTAAATTATGAAAACATCCGCACAGCTCATCTCTGTATCTGCGTCTTCATCCTGTTCCCTCCTCTCTGCCAGATGACGACTCCTCAGAGAGTGGCAGTGCCAATGGGCTGCCAGCTCGGACCTCCCCGGAGGTGCTAGCCGTGGGTGGGAACGTCCCAGATGGTGGGGCCTCTTACGGGGAGGTGGCAGAGAACGGGGTGAATGCTCCCCTGGACTTCAGCACCAACTCGTCCTCATCCTCCTCAGAGGATCAGCAGCCAGTGAATCTGAGCGACAGACTGCTGCCAGTGGGGAGCTCGCCGCCAAACTCCTACCCTGCAGACCCAAACAGGAAGTACCCCATCAAAACAGAGTACACCAACAAGGTAGCAGCAGAAGCGTTGCTCTTCAGAGATCACCTAAACTCTGTGTCTGTGTGATCTGTAATGATTGCTTTTTCTGTGTTTTTGTGTTTAGTCCCCTCTTTACAGCTCAGGAAGCTATGACTCTGTGAAAACTGAACTAAGCATGAGTGCAGAGGACTTGACCTCTGGTCGGGCCCAGATAATTGATGACGATGATGATGATCACGATGACCACGACGACAGCGACAAGATTAATGACGCTGAAGGAATGGACCCTGAGAGACTTAAAGCCTTCAATGTAAGTAATCTTTACAGCGGTCAAATTAATATACAATATGGAGCAGCTCATCAGCCTGTCAGCTCAGTTGTTAAATCATATGTTTTATTACTTTGTGCGCATATTATTCTTTATTGCCTCACTGAAGAACTTTAGCAGACACACTGGCAATAGATCAGTCTCACAAGAGGAAACTTTATGGAGTAATGACGTGGTTGCAACTTGACTCTTTCTAGTTTATATTTTTTCATTATTTTTCAATTTAGTCTGCTTTTCAGAGAGGGTTTACTTGTTTCTGGGTTGTTCTTGCTTTAAAATGTTTAGTTGTTATTTCTCCCAGATGAAAGTTGAGCAATATTATGGCTTTTACCTGGTCGCACCCACTCTGCTGCCTCTGCCATTTCCACCTTAGAGATTTATGACGTTATTGTAAGAACTCATTACAGATTTCAAGACGCATCACCGAACTTAAGTGTATATATCCCCCAAGGAGTAGTAGGTTGCTGTTTAATTTCAGCACACTGACCCAAACATGAATAATGTTACAGTCGAAAATACGTTAAAATTGGTGACATTTTAAGTGTTTGAGGCAATATAATTTCAGTGCATACTTTTTAACTCATCTGGCTGAAGGATTAATGATCTAATGCCATGACAAGGAGTCTGTCGTCCATCCACAATTCACAAAAGTTGCCACTCCTCCTCAAGTATTAGTCAGATTTCAGTGAAACTTGTACACAGTGATCACCTCATGTGTCTTATCACAGACTGTACTCAAGGTCATATTTGTCCTTTTATGGGCACTTTTCCATTTTCACCAGAATCGCTACTCATAAGAATATTGGTATGGATTGTAATGCTCGTAAAATGAAAGTTTACATGTTGCCTTTCTGCCAGGTACATATTAATATACAATTTTCCCATAAATAAATAAAGAATTCTAATTCTGAATGCAGTGATTAGGTTTATTTATGGCATAATAATGTCTTAAGCTATATTCACTATTCCTATCATGCTGGCAGTCCTTTGGTGGTTGTCTTCTTTTAGATGGTAGACCTGCTGCTAATAGTGCTGTAAAAGCTTGAAATAATGCTTTGCCACAGATGTTGCATACCATTTGTATCCTGTTAGATGTTGATCTAACATGATCACGACCAATAAGATCATGATCATGGAGGGAGTGGACTTATTGGTTGACTCCCACATTAGGAAGGCATGTCTGGGGCCTTGTCACTATGATCTTGTCATCAGTAATATGATCAATACTATGACACACTGATGCATTCACATATCTTCATGTTCGTGACTGTTTGCAAACTCTCTTGACTTCTTAATGGATTTTAATTCTCATTAGTTTGTGCAATATATCCAACCATTGACAAGAAAAATTATCACTTTCTTCCTGTATTTCACAAATTACAATCTGATCTAATCCAGTAGTAAATCTGGATTTTTAACCTCCCCCTCACCTAAATTTCATGTTCTTTTTCTAGCTTTTAAAACACTGAAATGTACCTTCAGCTGCTCCCTTGTATTTTTCCCCAAGGGGTTGCCACATCGGCCTTATCTGCTTCTGTAATTTGGTAGAGGTTTTACGCCAGTTGCCCCTCCTGACACAACCCTCCATGGTGAGGGGGACTTGTGTCCCCACCTCGAATCGAGCCAGGGATCTGTCACTTGTGAGGCGAATGTGTGAGCCACCACATTACTGAGACACCTAAACTTTTAATGCACCAAGAGTAATAACAATAATCATGAGGGAATATCTGACCTCATCAGTACATCATCTTGTTTCTCGAGTTCACCTGGATCTGATCCAGGTTATCCCACAAAGGCAATACACCTGGTCTGAGAGATATTAAGCCGATGCTAATCTTAATGTATTTTCTATTGGTTTCAGTGTCAGTTTTAGTTTAGTTATGATGATTTGGATCATACTGTGAGATGAAAATAATCAAAATTAAAATACACACGCAGACAAATTTGACCAAAGTGACAAAAACTAGAACAGAACACATACAGTAGTTTTAATTTGATTTTTTTGTTTTAGTTAACTATAATAACAGATGTCAAATGTCTCTGTAGTGTACTTTGTGGTTAGTACAATTGCTGTACAAGTGAAAGGTCCTTGGTTCGATTCCACATGGGGAGACAAGCCGCTCTCGCCATAGACGGTTGTGTCAGGAAGGGCATCTGTGCCTAATTACTGATGCAGATCCATCTGCTGTGACCATCCCTCAGGGGAAAATGCAAGGTAGCAGCCAAAGGGGCTTTCTTTAACTCTAATAACATTGCTTGGAACCACGTAAGATCATTTCAAATATCTATTTTTTAGGTGTGCTTTTGAGTGTGCAAACAAATAACAATGTTGACAAATACACAGAAGCAAACAACAGAGGGAAAACAAAAAACAACAAATGTAAACTTCGTGCGTCCATTAAAACATTTATAATGCTTGTAGAATCTGTGATGGCAAATGTTTTGTTCATAATTTAGCAAACTTAAATAATTATATAAACATTATCATCATTGCCGCCCTAATAGTAATCACAATAACAATTCTGACCAAAAAGTCTGCATTATTACACATTAATTAACAATAAACTGGTAATAGTAAGAAAAATATAAACGAATACATAAAGAGGAAAAGGCTTACAGTGGCAATATTTAATGTGATACAGGGAGGTATTTGCAGGGTTAGGTGCCGATTACTCTAAAGTTTAAATAAATGCAGTTGGTGGCACAAACTGTAGAGACGGAAGGACTTCACATTTTTAAACTTATTCCAAGCAATCCTATTTGTTGTGTGAAAAACACTTTCTGTGCATTACTGAGTTGAAAAGAAACCAGTAGAAAAGAAAGTGGAGTTGCGAATATGCCAACACAACCAGAAATATTGTCCTGGATTTCAGCAATGACTCAATTTCCATCCTCCTGTTACCACCTCCCCCTCCCTCTTTATCCTCTCTTCTTCCACTCTACCTCCAACACTCCCCCACTCTCCCCCGCCTTCCCTTTCCTCTTTTGTTTGACTCTCACACCCCTCCCATCCCCTCTGCCCTGCACCCCCATTACATTTTTTCTGCTCTACATCCCCTTTCTCCCCCTCCCCCTCATTCCCTTTCTGTCAGATGTTTGTGCGTCTGTTCGTGGATGAGAATCTGGACCGCATGGTGCCCATCTCCAAACAGCCCAAGGAGAAGATCCAGGCCATCATCGAATCCTGTAGCCGCCAGTTCCCAGAGTTCCAGGAGCGCTCCCGCAAGCGCATCCGCACCTACCTCAAATCCTGTCGCCGCATGAAAAAAGGCGGTTTCGAGGTACAAAGTGACCCCGGATTAAATAGTTTCTGCACAAATCATAGATATTCACATTCATAATGAAAACCTCTCACTGACCCTGCTGCCAGATACGACCAACACCTCCCCACCTCACCTCTGCCATGGCCGAGAATATCCTTGCTGCTGCCTGCGAGAGCGAAACCCGAAATGCTGCCAAGAGGATGCGGCTCGATGTCTACCAAGCGACGGTAAATGTCTTGGCAGTTGGTGTTTGTGAATTTGCCCAGCAGGGATTTGGGAATGTGCTCAACTGGCCATGCGTCATTAACAGCAGACTGCACAACATACAATCCAATACTCTGCCCAAACTGAAAATATTTAATTTCTTGTAGGACGAGCCAGCCTCTATTGATAAACCCAACTTGAGGGACCCAGCCCCTGTGGCTCCTTCAGGGTTCTCCATTTCCAGTGCAGCTTTTGCCCAAGACCAGCTCTACACCAACGGAGGCCTCAACTACAACCTGCGGGGATATGGGACAGTTGGCAGCAACCAGCAGAACTCGGGTGCACAAACAAATGGTGAGTCACTTTTACTTACCTGGATCAATTAAATAAACTAGCTTGAGCCTGTAATGCTGCAGGTTTAGAAAAAAAGAATATATAATCCACAGCTCGTGTATTTGGGAGACTGATTCAATAAATTCCACATAAAAGACTGACATAAATTAATGGCCAATTTATTGGGTACTTTTCAACTGCTCTTTATTGCATATGCCTATTCAGCCAATCATAGCAGCAACTCAATGCATTTAAACATGTAGACATGGTCAAGAAAACCTGCTGAAGTTCCAATTGAGCATGAGAATGGGGATAAAAAGATAATTCATGTAACTTCGAACATGGCATGATGATCGGTGCCAGATGGTCTGGTCTGAAAATTTCAGAAACTGCTGATCTGCTGAGTTTCCTGCATGTCCATCTCTATGGTTTATGGAGAATGGTCTCAGAAAGAGAAAATATCCAGTGAGCAGCAGTTTTCTGGGCCAAAATGCCTTGCTGATGCCAGAGGAGAATGGCCAGACTGTTTTGAGCTGATAGGAAGGCAACAGTAACTCACATAGCAACTTGTTACAACCAAGGCATGCAGAAGAGCATCTCTGAACACACAAAACATCAAACCTTGAACCAGATGAGCTACAGCAACAGAAGCCCACACCGGGTGCCACTCCTGTCAGCTAAGAACACAAAGCTGAGGGTAAAATTCACATGCATGCACCAAAATTAGAAAATAGAAGAAAACCAGAAGACTGGGAAAGGTTGTCTGGTCTGAGTCTCAGTTTCTGCTGCAACATTTGGATTGTAGGGTCAGAATTTGGTGTAAATAAGATGAAAGCATACATCCATCCTGCCTTGTATCAAAGGTTCAGGCTGCTGGTGGTGGTTTAATAGTGTAGGGGCTATTTTCTTGGCACACTTTGGGCCCCTTAGTAACGGTTGAGCAATACTGATCATGTTGACATCAGAGGTCTCGGAAACTCAAGTGGAGTTTTTGAGACAATAAAAATAGACAATAGACAAGAAAGCAGGGTATACTTCAGGGTGTGGCCACCACATAATCAAAAAATCAGTACCATATGAGAATTCAATATCTCTGCTTTCTACGGTTTAAAAAACAAGAGACGGAGATGGCTAAAATGTTAAAAAATAAGGCTTTAAAACAGAAATACACAGACTAATGGGTGACAGCATGGGGACTAAGTATGTATTTTACGTAAAGTACACTTAAAATGGAGAAAACCTTTTATTTTTGCAGAATATATACTATTCAATTGAAATTTTTCATTTTCACCTTAATGGAATGGACATTTCTTAGTTTGTTTGGAGCTCAGTCACCTGAACAGAAAAAAGCCCACAACTCACTGTGTAATTAATCCATATTTTTGTACTATAACTGTAATAATACAGTACGCACCAATACAAAAGTGTTGCCACAAGAGAATAAAAAAAATTTAGGAAATGTGATGAGAAGCCTCCAGTGTGATAAAATCAATTGTGGGTATTGCTAGTATCTTTGCAAGTGTTTGTTTATTATGGTGCAGGCAGGGCCTGAAAGAACATGGGATGATGAATTCTGCAGTACTTTTGTAAAGATGTACCAAAACTTAAGAGTTAGTCATGCAATAAACACAGGCAATACAGAGAAACAGTTTTTTCTTTTATAGGATTGTTATACTTATTAAATATCTATATCTAACATTTGGGCTTTTATACTTTGGTGCTTTGGGACTTAGGAAATAGCTCAGAAGCCTGGTTTATCACCTCTTTTAATGGTCACTGCTATACCTGAAATAAACCAGCATGATTTGGAAAGACTGGCTTATATACAATTGGGGACACCATAAACTAGCCTGATGAGAGTGCCTCTCACCAGGAGGCAATGTTTCAATGTAGCCAGAGGATATTCAGCTAATACATTATTGTCAGACAGTAGCCAAAGGCTTGGAATTTGTATTTTGGACAATGTGTTTATTTTTTGTTCTCCATGTGGACTGTTGATTGGTCCTAAAGGGTCAATAACACTCAGATTGCAGCTGTTCTATTTGGGACAGTTGTTTAGAGTTAGACATTCTCTGTCTTGTTAGTTTTAAGGCACGATGAGAATTTTAATATAACTTAAACAGAAGTAATCCCCTTGTAACTTTGTTGACCAGCAGTGTAGTCCCTTGAGATGCAGTGGAAAACAAGCATACTTTTTTTTCAGCTTCCCAACAGTGCATTGCTTTCCATGGGTCAAAGTATTAGTAAGGAGGAAGTGAGGGCAGCTATGAAGAGGATGAAGAGTGAAAAGACAGTTGGTCCAGAAGACATACCTGTGGAGGTATGGAGATGTCTAGAAGCGAGATTGTTTGTTTAATACAATCATGAAGTAAAAGAGGATGCCGGAGGAATGGAGAAGAACTGCACTGGTACCAGTCTTTAAGAATAAGGGCGATGTGCAGAGCTGCATTAACTATAGAGGGATTAAGCTGATGACCAAAATGAACAGGATTAGAAATTAGTACATCAAAGGGACAGCTCAGGCTAAACAGTTTGGAGACGGAGTCAGAGGAGCAAGGCTGAGATGGTTTGGGCATGTACAGAGGAGGGATAGTGGATATATTGGACAAAGGGTATTGAAGCTGCCAGGCAGGAGGAAAAGAGGAAGATCACAAAAGGTTCAAGAGTGTAGTGAAGGAGGTCATACAGAGTGGAGTGACAGAGGAGGACACAAGGGATAGGGTGAGATATAGGCAGTCGATCTGCTCTGGCACATAGCACAGTCCCATACTTTCTCTGTAATTACAGGTTAAGTACTATAGAATAATCACTGTTACACCCTGGTTCACTAAATCTCACTTCTTGTACAAAAACTTCCTCAGTAAATTTGGAGCCACTACACCACATGGTACATGCTGTAATAAGCGGTGAATAAATTGATAAATGAGGAATATTTTGAGCTATGAATAATGAAAGGTTACTCTAGTAGGGTTCAGGAATATAAACACGGACCTCATCATCCTGTTTGCCTCCACAGGTCCCACAGATCTGAGTATGAAATCTATTGGCCCAAACTCCTCCTCCTCCAGCTCCAACAGCCACGGTCAGGGAGGTGGCGGCGGAGGAGCTTCAGCACAGCTCAGCCCTCCAGAGGTGACAGCAGTGAGGCAGCTCATCGCAGGGTACCGGGAGTCCGCGGCCTTCCTGCTCCGCTCAGCAGACGAGCTGGAAAACCTGATCCTGCAGCAGAACTGAGTCCGAACCACACCGTGCCAACACACTCCCCTCCTTCGGCCTGTCCATTTCTGTCACACATATATGGGCAGACAAAGACACAATTGTACACAAGTGATACTGCAGCGCGCAGTGGGTCTTGTAGGTATAATACTTATTCCCACATGTTTATGTATTGGGGCAGGCCAGAACATATCACAGGCTGAAAGATGTTTATTTATGCATTTGGTTCACTTTGACCTTAGTGCCCTGTTATCTGTAGCCATTCATCCCATTCAGTTCATTTTACCACCTCAACCTCCATTTGTCTCAGGAAGCGATGATATATGTGGAAAAAAAGTGGTGCACAGACTGAGGTGTCGAATTATCTTAAACACCGTAACACCAAGTCAGCTCATTTGTGCAAATGTTTGGACAACTGATTAGTTACCTAGCAGTGAATTAGCATTATTACATCTTTCTATTTTTATGTAAAATATGCTGTACAGTGGCATGATTTGACTGATTTGTCTGAATCGAGTTGTTTCTAAATGATATCCAGATAACTGAAAGCCCACAGATGAATCGCTGCTAAAAGATGTGGTAGCATGCCACTGAATGACCTGTTAACCTCAACAGCTACTATCGGATATGCTGACTCTCACATATACTCAAAACGGGAAAAAAAAAACTAGAGATAGAAAAATAATGACATGACAGCATGTGACAGTTTTCACCTGTAAAACAAACAAATCCATCAATGTGTGGTCAAAATTATACCTCTGTTCTGCCCTGTCAGAGTGATTTACAGACTACGAGACAAAAACTCATTACCCAGCGCACCTTTACTTTCACTTATCCTACTATGAAAATCTCTATCTGGGGCAGTTTCTCATTACTTAAAGGGAAGGAGGCTTTTAAGAAGCCTGGGTATGCAAATTGAGGTCACAGACACCTGTCAGGGAGAAAAAGGAGATTTATTGTTTAGACTCTTGGTTTTATAACCAGAAAGGTGGAAAAAGGTGCAATATTGAGGATAATCAGCAATGGTTACTGAAATGGCTTGATAAGGCATTTTGAGAGGGTTAACTACACTCGCCTCCTGCTGTAACTGTCAAGTTGTAAAAAGAGATGATATCCCCATGCAGCATTGTAGCCAATTTCAATGTTGTTGTTTGTTGTAATTACTGATCTTTATTGCTAACCTCATAACTGAGGCACTTTCATGTGCTGGGATCAGTCAGTGACAAAAAGAAAAAAGGGACCTGGCAGAAAAATGAGACTTTATGTTGCACGTCTTTTTCTGGGGAGTGGGTTTCATTCGTGAAGGAAGTGTTCAGTGACTTAAGTTTAAAACGGCACATGGAGCTCTCATGCATCCCTTAGTGGCTGCAGTGGAAGCAGTGTGAGCGCTCGAGTGGGTGGGATGCTCAGACAAAAAGAAACTCCATCTGTCCGTGCGTCCGTCTGAATCGTCCCCTCTGACCTCAGCGGTTTCAAACCCTGCATCACAGTCTCCACTTTCCTCATTAAAAACACACAGTTTGAAAAGAAGCAAGAGACAATCTTTGAAAAAGATGTAATCACATCACAGTTTACTCTCCCAGCTCTCTGCTATGGCGTGTGCATGTGTTTGTGTGGACTGAGGACACAAAAGAGTACTCAAAGCCGATGAAGAGCACAGTCTCACAACTTTTAATGGTGAGTCACTCAGCACAAAAACAGGTGTGTGTGTGTGTGTGTTTCTTTTAATCTGTTCTGTTGATGTAAGCATTGACAGTGTGTTGATTTTCTGTTTGTGTATAAGTGGAGTGACCCAGTTTGTAAACGGCATCAATCTGTGAAGATTTAATTCAGTAGGCTGAAACATTCCAAACAAAGACTCTCCGAGCAGCCAAAAGCGGCTCGCACCTTACTGATTTGTCAAAGTTTAGAGAGCTATATTTCTGTATGTGTCTCATATCTTATCAGATCTATCATTGGTCAGTCTCTTCAGAGTCATCCATCAGTTTCAAACCACCTCCACACCTGTCTATAGAGTTGGACCTGCATTTTATTACCATGTCATGATTGGGCCACATCTACATTTACATTTACATTTAAATTCTATTATCTATTGCAAGTTTGGAAGCACTTTATAGCTCAGGATTAAGGTAACACAGTGATTTGAGTGTGTTTTTACCTCATTTGAATATCAACTTGAGTTCAGAGAAATGACTATAACAAAGGAAAAATTGACACATCACAGTAAAAAACAGCTCCTTTATTGGAGTTCAAATTCATCGGTGTGTTGGGCCCATTTGAGGGGTGTTTCATAATGGAGGAGAAAACCAGGGCTTGTTGTGAAAAGCCTGAATAAGCCAAGCTAACCGAACCTGGTTACATTTAATCCCCAAAGCCAATATGAGCAGGCTGACTTCAAAGATAGATTAGGTCATCCATCCATTTTATTCTGCTTTCTAGGTCACTGAGGCCTATCCTAGCTGTCATGAGAAAAGACAGTACACACCATGGACAGGTTGCCAGTCTATCACAGGCAACCATAGAAGTAACCCAATACACATCTCTGGATTGTAGGAAGGAGGCAGAGTACCCAGAGAAAAGCCACATGCAAACTCTGCACAGAAAGACCCCAGCCGACTGATGGAATTGAACCCATGACATGCTTGCTGGGAGATGACGGTGCAAACCACTGCCCCACTGTGCCACCTGGATTAGCTCATAGCAAAGAAGATGGAAGTGCAGCTCTAATGTTTATGGCTAAATAACAACACCCATTCAGGATAAAATAAGGAGATTTTAACGAACTGTTGCAGTAAAGAAAAACAGAAGTTCAAACAACATGTTGCAGGGTATCAGTAACCTCTGGGGCTGAACAGTGAAGCTGAAGTGGTTGTGCCAAAACTGCAGTTTCTGGATCAGGGTGATTAGGACGGTTTGCTTTCTGCCCACAGTATAGTAAAGACCTAACAAAATAATGGTCATAAAGTCACATAGCACTATGTACACATTAGCCTGGCATCAGCAAAGAAATGTGCAAATTTCTCCGAGGCCAGTGCAATGAAATATGTGAAACAGCAGTACCAGACAGATTACTGTTTGAAGACATGTCAGCCATCCTATTAAACCTGCTATATAGTTGGTAGATGGATGTGATTGGCCTGCAAGGGCAAAACTGTCAGCACAGCTGTAGGTTGTGTAAATTGTTCATTCATCCATATGGATACTGGTAAGGCTCAAAGGTCTTGGTGTAGCTGCTTTGAATGCACCTGCAGCCAACCACTTCTAAGCTTTACCTCTGCTGGACCTCTCCACCATGTGTGCTGTTGGTACCTTTTGGAGCATTTTAATGGAAATATGTGCTGTGTGGTATAGGCTGTCCAAGAAGTTTGTGCATTAGTTTTGGTTTTTGAAATTCTAGCATTCTGTTGTTAGCCTACTAACTAGCAGGTGTCTGTGTCTGTGCTTTGTGCTTGTACAGTTTATAAATGCAGCTTACTAACCAAGCTTGCTGGTATTAGCTGATAACTTGGCACCCCACCCTCTCGTCCAATTATGGTCACTTCTAGCTCCAAAAAAACCAACACCAACATCATGGCTTTACAAACCAACGTATGAGAACATGGTGGTGGCATCTACCTTTTTATATACAGCTTATGGTTTACAGTTCCTTCCTAAAGCTGAATTCTTGATGTTGCTGAAAAAAGCCTGGTTAAACTGGTCATCTTTTTTATGAAACACCCCTCTGAGCTTAAACTGACGTAATCATTGGTGTACATGGGACCCGAGTCCTCACACACGTCTTCCTCGTCTCCTCCAACCTGCTCGTTTGTAACTGTAGCCATAGCAGATCCTCCACATGTGACCCCTTGTTGAACCTTGTCTCATTTTCGCAACCAAACATTTGCTTGCCGATCGGTATTCTGTCTTAGGCCTACGCTGAGCAACATTTTAGCTGTGCTAGAGTTACTGTGATCAACGACAACCATTAGTTGTCGTGTTGTTGTTTTTTGTTTTGTTTTTTTAAATAATGCCCAATGGATTTTCTCTTCGTATTGACTGGACAATGTAATCTATTGGTGTTGATTAAAATGCCCTGGTAGCTTGTGGATTGCTAAAGTGGTCTGATAAATGTACTGTATAGCTGTACAAAGAGTGATAAAAGATGTTTTAAACCTTTCTTTTTTTTCTGTGGGTACAGCGCTGTTAAAAAAAATCAAAGTGGTTTAGCCCTTGCCTGTTTTAACTTATCATTTGGTGGTGGTCTGTATTACTTCTATTGTTATTTATATTATTTCAATTGTTGCCTCTCCTGCACAGATAAGTGACTGTAGCTCTGTGCAGGGGTTTGTACTGTAAACCTGTGTGAAGCTTTGTATTTTTCCCCTCTGGTTTTGGACTCAGTGAAAGTGTGATGTTTACATGTACAGTTTTTCAGAATACTTTGCTTTTGTTTGTTTTCCGCGTTTTATTCAGACATATTCCCCCCCCACTTATCCTCCTCTTAAACTGTGTACATTTGCCCAGATATTTTCCTTTTGTTTCATTGCATCAAGTGCAGATGTGACCCCCTTTGACTACCTGGTCACATGGTCAGAGTGTGCCGTGACAACTGACTGCAGTTGGCTCGGCCTTGTGGTGGCTTCCAGTATTTTAGAAGTTAATATTAAGTAAACGGGAGCTTCGAAACTTCTCAAAGTGAACCAGCAAAGATTAATTAAGGATTTAGATGACTTTAATCAACTGTTTTAAAATATTATCATCGTGGCCTAAATGGAGAATGGTGGCGCGTAGGTACATTTATTTTACCACATGAAGTGCTCATAATCTTTTAATATCCCGGCTGTGTTGTCAGGGAAAACTCCTTGTCCTTAACCCAACTGGTGTCCTGAAAGGTACACTTTGACCTGTTGTAATATCTCCTCGGTAACATAAAAGCCATTCCCCTCTCCTGGCCTTTTAAGGGGAACCCATAAACCTCAGGAAATACTGAATCTCCAAGTTTAGTTTTTATCCACTGATTTCCTCTGAAATGAGATTTAAGTCTCTAACAAAAACCATTAACATTTATATGAGATGTCTATTGTTTTGTACATTTATCATTGTGATTTAAAAGTGGAGCTTTTTCCAGTACCTGTGACTTAATTTTTTGGAGTGTTTATAGGTATGGATATTTATTATTATATGTGAAACTACAAAAAGACAAAAGAAAAAGGTTGAACCTGTTTCATTTGTATGTTTCATGCAAAACTGTCCAGGTGAGATTCTCTCTGCCTCTTACATATCACTAATGAGGGACCTGTGTTTGTTTGGAAATAGCGCTTTTTCAGTGTTGCATCAACGCTATGAAAAAAAAAACACCAGTGGTTTACCAACAGCAGAGTTGCAAGGCTCTCCTCTTCTCCTGAGATGTCAGTAATTGAATAAAATAGTGCGATGAGCTATCAAACCGAGGCTCGACTTGTGGTGTTTTCCTTTAATCTCTGCAAACATAACAAGAGTCTCAAATCGAAAATGAAAACACACAGCTGCTTCAACACTTTGATTGTGTTATGTTTTCACTGCATTGTGCACAAGAGGGCAGCAGAGCTACAGGATGCAGTTAGAAAAGGGTCAGGGGTTTTTGCAAAGGCCACAAACTGAAGAAATGCAGCCTACAGCACATCCTTACACAACAGTGTAACATGATAATTTAAGATAAGGTACACTTTATCTACTCCAAAAGATATGAAATTCTCATGTTACATCAGCCACAACGTTAAACACAACTTACCTGATGTTTACAAAAAATGGTCCCTAAACAGAAAATATGGAGTGAGCAGCAGTTCTCGGGGTGAAAAAACCTTACTGATTTTAGAGGTCAGAGGAGAAATGGCCAGACTGCTTCAAGCTGATAGGAAAGAAACAGTAACAACCAAGGAATGCAGAAGGGCAATTCTGAATGCAAAACACATTGAATGTTGAAGTAGATGAGCTGCCTTACAGAGACCACCCCACGTGCCACTCCTGTCAGCTAAGAACAGGAAACTGAGGCTCACAAAATTGGAAAATAGGAGATTGGAAAAATGTTGCTTGGTCTGATGATTCTTGATTTCTGCTGTATCATTTTCTATCTCATCACACGTATCTGCATGTATTAATTTATTTATACCTAATGGATAATCTGAACCCTAAGCAATTTCCCCCCTGCGATTAATAAAGGATTCTGAATCTGAACATTTGAATGATAGGTTCAGGATAGAATAGAATAGAATAGATTTATTGTCATTGACACAGAGTACAATGAAAATTTGTTTAGCAGCTCTCTGTGTTAGCA
>VUQH01044020.1:0-14796 GCA_015106775.1 Etroplus canarensis | reverse complement strand
ATTGGCTCACCTTCGCTTGACTAGAATAGAATAGATTTATTGTCATTGACACAGAGTACAATGAAAATTTGTTTAGCAGCTCTCTGTGTTAGCAGCAGACATAAAATGGAGATGTATGTAAAAAAAAAAAGATTTCAATATGTACAGGAACACAATATGTACAGAGTCAAATATAAATACAAGATAGAAAATATAAATACAAAGTATAAAATATGACATATAAATATGAAATATAAAGTATGAAATATACAATATGAATTGAAATTGGTGAATTGTACTGTGTGAACAACATGAAAGCATAGATCCATCCTGCCTCAACAGTTCAGAACACTGCTGGTGGTGTGATAATGTGGGAGATACTTTCCTGGAACACTCAAGGGGCCTTATTACCAACTGAGCATCATTTAAACACCACAGCCTTCCTGAGTATTGTTGCTGACATGTCCATTCCGATATGACCACATGTTCTGATGGCTGACTCCAGCTTTCTCAAATATGAAAATACTGAAGGAATGAATGAAAATAAGTTCAGTGTACTCAAATGGCCTCCACAGTCACCAGGTCTCAATCCAATAGAGCACCTTTTGTATGTGGTGGTACAGGAGATTCCTATCATGGATCTACAGTAACTGCATGATGCCATCATGTAAATATGGACAAATGTTTCTGGGCCCTTTTTGAATCTATGCCATGAAGAATTAAAGCAGTTCTGAAGGCAAATATAAAAATAGCTGAACAAGATAAGATAAGATGACATGAGATATTCCTTTAGTCCCACAGTGGGGAAATTTCAGGTGTAGCTCAATAAGGCAAAAATTACACAAAGGAAAGGAATTTAAAAGGAAAAAAAAAAAGCTCAGTAAGTAAACACCTACATTAAACTAAAAACCTGCAAAAATGTAATCGAAAATACAATAAAACTATATGAAAAGCTGAAGTGGCCTACTACATGTAGTTTATTGAGTAATAAAACCAACTAGTTTAATAACAACACTCGCAGTGGCCTCACTGTGTGTAGTTTTGCAGCTTCAGAGTACTTTAGAGACCTTCCTATAGCACTTATTTATTTATTGAAAGTTACAACCAATTCATCTGTGTGGAAACACTTCAGTTTGAAGGGGTGTAGCTCAAAACAATGCAAATTTTGGTAAATGTTTCACAAAATACATGATTTTTGTGTTAGTGTTTTAAATAATCATAATCTTGCTATAACAACAACAAAGAAAAGCTTCTGAGATCAACTGCATTATTTTATTCATCGCACCATTTTGCATTCTTAGTCTGATGTTTTCTAAATATAATTTTAGTGATTACCTAGGCAGAGAGTGGTGTTGTTGACAAGTGTAGGTCTGGCAAACTTCACAGGTCAATGGGAAAAAAAAACACACTGTGTTCCATCAGGCCAAAATCAATATACACACAGAGCGAAAACAAATCAGCAGTGGTCACATTATGTTCTTATTTACATGTATTTTTTCCTGCATTTCAGAAACAGTTACTAGAATTGGTCATATTTAGGATTGTTACTCAGGTAAAAGTAGTTAAATTATACTTAAAAGGAATCAGTACCATTAGAAGTCAGGCATGTTGGATATACTGGGTACTAGTGAACAAATGAATTGATAGTAAAACTCAGAATAGTGGTGTCTGTGTTTGTTGCAGTGAAGGTGGAGATAATTAAAACTATATCTCATAAAGAAGCATTTAAATCCTCCAGTAAAGTAGTAAGAGCATAATCTCATTATCTGAGTCTCGGGGCTAAAAAGTGGTCAATCAAAAGGTAAAGTTCTTATTAGGATGCAAAATTATCCGTGTGACTTAACATTTCAACTGGTTATTTCGAAGCTCATCTATCTGCAACATTAATTGTTGTATCACTAATCTGCAGCTGCTGTGGTTTAAGTAACCTTTCAATAATGGCTATAGCTGCTGAATACACATAGAGGCATAAGGATGAAGTAGAAATGTTCCTGTAAAAGTCAAACACTTCAACTTTATAATAAAAAATATTAATATCACATGCTGCTGCTTTTAGATAGTGAACAGAAGCCATAGAAGCTACATGTCACAATTTGGACTTATAAAAAGTATAAAAGTGGTAATAAGATATTGCTTTCCAGTATTTATATTGATTTTCTGAGTATGTAAGCTGAAACTTCACTCAGAAAATATAGAGACTTTGAGGTCTTGCAGAATTTGTTTTTCTGAGTATTATAACAAATCAGAACAGATTTTTCTGACACCAAATTTGATCCGCAAAAGGAACAAAAATAAGCTACATAAATAAACAGCCGTGGGTTGTGGAGTTAATCAATCATGATGGGATTTCAGCATGCATCATTTTCTGTTGACACTCAAAGTCCTTCACGCTCTCAGCTCATGCTGCCAATCAAATATAGACCTAAAAAAAGGTATGACACCAGAGCCCCTGCAAACAGTATAAATCAATTTACCTGGAAATGCAAGCAAAGTTTTTCCTGTTATCAGAGCAGTCTGAACTTTTACATTCAGTGAGAGTCTGAGGCTGGACCCTATGCTTCTTTTCGGAAGTACAGAGTCATGCACCAGATACCTTTGCCCCAGATTCCTCATCTATCACTGAGCAGATTGATGTGTTTGAGTGCTGTGTAGCCATGCCAGCATTTTACACTGCCCATGCACAAGCAGGGTTTAAAAAAAAGACTTGGGGTTCCCATTTGATTGCATTTCATTCACAGGAACGCTTCAGTTTCTTGAATAACAATCTTTTTAAGCTGAAAAAACAGACACTGTACTGATTTTTAATTAAACCTTGCAAACAGGGGTGTTTCCAGGACTTTTTAAATGGGGTGGCATGAGGGACAACCATGAACCAGTCAGGGTGCTGTGGAAAATTCTAGCAGGAATGCAAATTAACCAAACCACATGGAAATTGGGTTTAAATTCAACAGGATTTTTTTCTTTTTTAAAGTTTCTATCTTTTTTTATTGTTATTGTATACAGATGTCCTGCCTCCATGAATGTGTATTAGGAAACATGATTGACAATATGGCATCTTCACTGAAGCACAAGATTCATCCAAACGGTAATGGAGCTATAAGATAAATTCTGTTTACATCCATCCGATTTCTTTTGTTGTCCAGTTCAGGGTTGCTGGAGGCTACCCCCGGCTGTCGCTGAGCAAAATGCAGGGTACATCCAGGACAGGTCACCAGGCCATTGCAGGAGTAACAAGACAGACAGCCATTTGAACTCACATTCACACCTATGTTCAATTTAGAATTGCTAGTGTAATCTAACCCCTTTGCATGTGTCTGGATTGTGGGATGAAGCTGGAGTACCTGGAGAGAATCCCCTCAAGCATGGACAGAACACAAAAACACCACACAGAGGGGCCCAAACTGGCCAGGTGGCAGATTTGAACCCAGACCCTCCTATTGTGAGGCAACAATACTAACAACCATGCCATCACCCTATTCTGACCTATTCTATTTACATCTATAAATATTTATATCCATAAATATTTTATACTAAGACTCAGCCCCTAAATTGGGACATTTTACACACACACACACACACACACACACACACACACACACACACACACACACACACACACACACACATGTATATAGACTCTAAGAAACATTTAAAAAAGAATAGCAATAAATAATATCAATAAAATCAGAAGAGAAATCAAAACTCAACACATAATAGGAACAAACCTGGAACCATAAACATCTGTGCTGTTTTGCTATAACCTCAGGATTTGGCCTTCACTTTGTTCTGTAAACTTTGTACAGAGAAACCCAGAATGTCCTCAACAGTAAATAAACAGAAAAAGACCTGTGTGCTGGGAGACTCCCATGTTGGTGAAGGTGCAAGGATTTGTTTGCACTTGGCTGGGATCATGGGACATTTTTAGAACTGACTGCCTCCCTGATACACTGCCAGGAAGAGGACTGATCTAGAGGGCAGTTAGGACAGATCATACCATTTTTAACTCGGCTGAGTAACTTGATGGTCTGACTACATGAATCATGTCTGGTTCTTTTGATGCCAAAGTGTTTGTCCTAGTATGTGGCTCTAAATGCTCAGCCTTCAGAAGTGGAGCTGACTGACTTTTCTGTTAGCCCAGACAGATTATTTTACAAACAGGACTGGACTGCATGTAGACTTTGTTCAGTTTATGCTTTGCTGGCAGTGTGTACTTTGCAAAAGGTTTCCTGCATTTTATTTCAAAGGAAACTCCATTCAGAGAGCCAGAGCATATACTGACCCTTCTAACAGTTGTGATTAATGCACGTTATCATGATAATTCCAATATTTCATGATAAATTCTTTAGGAGAACAAGTGAGTGGTTTTACAAGGGATCTGCTACAGTGATGTTTCAGTTTGGTTGAATCGAATTTTAGAAATCAGTGGGGTCGGAGAAGGTGGGAAATTTTTACCTGTTCGTGTTACTACGAATATGAAAAGGAAAAACAAGCGTAATACTAGCTGTATGATGGGAGATGGCCTTATTATTCTTTTGATGTTGTCCTGTCTCCTCATGTGTGCTTGATTGCAGTAGGGTCTTTTCAAGATATGATTTGCAGTGAGATTTTAATTTAAGCTCTAAGGGTAGAATAATGATTGTTACCACCAAAAAGGATCACAAATAAACTTTGCCTCATTCTATTTGGGAGACCAGTTTCTAAATGTGATGACCAAATGTCACCACATTTAGTGATGATGATGATGTGCAGCGTCGGTGTTGTCAGCTGTTGAAGCAAATGTGTTAGCCTGCATATTCAAAATAGCTGTCTTTAGAGCGTATTGTGCATCACATTTTTCAGTGCATTTATGGTGCATTGATAATAAAGCAAAAATTAAAAACCTTCAGTGTGCATATAAGGATGTGTTTAGGATTGTGTGCAACCCACAGCTGTAATTGCAACAAAAGTTGGTTCTATAAAGAATTGATTCAAAGGGGCTGAATACATGTGACACCACACTTTTCAGATTTTTAATGGTAAAACATTTGAAAATCGTGAATCATTTTCCTTTCACTTGCCAATAATCCACTACCTTGTGTTGGTCTGTCATATGAAATCATATATTCATATCATATGAAATGTAACAAAAAATGGAAAAGTTTAAGGTGTATGAATACTTTCACAAGGCGCTGTTGACAAAAGTATTGGGCCACACCTCTTGATCATTGGATTCAGGTATTTCATTCAGTCCCATTGACCAAAGGGGTGTAAAATCAAGCACTTAGCCATTCACCCTGCCTTACAAACATTTGTGAAAGAATGGGATGTTTTTAAGAGCTCACTGAATTCCAGTGTGGTACTGGATATAGGATGCCACCAATACAAGTCAGTTTGTGAAATTTCTTTCCCTAAGTATGCCACCATCAACTGTAAGCGGTATTATTGCAAAGTGGAAGCTTTTAGGAACCACAGTAACTCAGCCACAAAGTGGCAGGCCACATGAAGTTACAGAGTGGAGTTGTGGATTGCTTGGGGACATAGTGTGTAAAAGTGACAAACACTGCAAGACCTGATAACTGCAGAGTTCCAGACATCCTCATCAGTATAAAAACTGCAACAGGAGCTTCATGTCATGGGTCTCAGTGGCCAAGCAGCTGCATTGCAAGGCCTTAAATCACCAAGCACCATGCCAAGTGCCAGATGGAGTGAGGTAAAAGACTCTGCCACTGGACTCTGAAGCAGTGGAAACATGTTCTGTGGTGTGACAAATCATGCTTCTCTATCTGGCTGGCTGACTGATAAGACTGGGTTTGGTGAATACCAGGAGACTGTTACTTGCCTGACTGTATTGTGCCAGCTGTAAAGTTTGGTGGACGAGGAATAATATTATGGAGTTGTTTTTCTGGGGTTGGCCTGGGCAATAAAGGCATGGTTGGATGAGTTTGGTGTAGAGGAACTGGACTGACCTGCACAGAGCCCTGACCTCTGGGCACTGTGCAGGCCAGAGGTCAGTGAGTCAGTGAGAGACTCCATATTAATGCTTGTGGATTTAAAATAGGATGTCATAAAAGCTCCTTTATATGTTATCTGTCCCAATATTTTTGTCCATATAGCATATGATGGGGCCTGATTGTTTTGGACTTTGTATGTGAGGAGATTTTATATTTGGTCCTTGATTTTACAGGAAATCAATGAAGAAAACGATTCATATTATAGAAAAAATATTCATATTATAAACAAAAAAGATTCATATTATAGAAATATGAATCTCTGTCTAGTCCCTATCAGTTCCTTCGCTGCAGCATTTAGGAGCAACTCATCATAAACTGTAATGAGCTTTATATTAGAGGCTTGTCACCGTGTTACACTAAGCCTGAAAAATTATTTTCTGAAAGATTAACCACACTGCAACATGCATTTTGGTTGTAAGTGATCAGATTTTATATTCAGCTCATTTAAAATTATGGCTTCTTGAGAATATTTTTTTTTATTTTTACCACTCATATTTCTTTTTGTTTCTTTTTTGGGGTGAGTTTGGGGTCTTGTTGTGGTTAGGTGCTATTCTGGGTAATTTTTATTTATTTTGGAAGGTCAATGGGATTTTAGCATGTAATTTGATTATTGCATGTAAGCATCACTTTCATCACATTTGACATTTTGTTATTTCTAAATAGAAAAAGGAATAATCCAGAAACTGTGAACACATGTTGCATTTTAAGTAGAAAAGTATCTCAAGGGAGCATTTAAAAGCTCTCTTTGTATGAACAGCTTGAATCTTTTACAATAATGCATCTGTCTCTGAAAACAATGGCAATGCGAGCTTTAACAGCAGCAGGTGGAGTGCTTTATGCTCTTGCTGAGCAGGTTTTAGGTGACAAACAGTGTGAACACTTATATGCTTTCAGTGAATTTATGCATCTACAGACCAAAATAAGTACCCTGTATATTTGAATATAATTGTTATTCTTCCTAATCCTTACTCTCTGTGGCAGTGTTTCTTCTAGAAGTTGGTGACCCACATTCAAGCTAAGGTGAGGTGTTACATAAGCTGTATTACCACCTGAATAAATCGCTTCTAATCATATAAAAGATAAGCAGATTAGAGCTGTTTTGCTAAGTAGCTCACCTCTGTTTCCTTACAGAGTTATAAAACAGCTGCTCTGCTGTGCACATCTCATGAACAGTGGTGAATCTGAGGTGTATACAAACTACATATAAAAGGTTTTTAAACATTGTTTTCCTAAATAATACCTGCACTGTAAAAACATTGTAATTTAACAGAGGTTTTCCAATATGTTATGCAGAATATTCTTGTTATTTTTAAATACATATAAATAAGAATAAAATTTCAAAATTAAAATGTGAGTTAACATGGCTATTGTGAAATAGTATGAAAAGACTGTCCATAATCATAACCATGAAATTCTCATTTTTTAAAAGAAAACTGAATTTTTTCCATATAAAACACTGTGTTTCAAATTTATCGGAATTTTACAAATATGTCGTCTTTACGCAATTTATAAAATGTGTGTTGAATTCACATTTAATGCTATAACTACATATTTAAAATTTGATGCAATTAGCAAAAGTTCACAATACAATATGACTAAAAACACAATGCAATGATTTGCAAAGCTCATAAACAAATATTTTATTCATAAAAGAACATAGAAAACATATCAAATGCTGAAATGAGACATTTTACTATTTCAAGAAAAAATACTAGCTCATCTTGATGGATTTGATGACAGCAACATGTCTCAAAAAGTTGGGACAAAGACAACAAAAGGGTGGAAAAGTAAGTGGTACTGCAAAGAAGCAGTTGGATGAACATATTGCAGCTAATTGAGTTCACTGGCAACAGGCCAGTAATGTGATTGGATATAAAAAGAGCACCGTATAGAGGCAGTCTTTGAGAAGTAAAGATGGGCAGAGGTTCGGCAATCTGTGAGAAACTGCATCTATAAATTTCAGAATAATGTTCCTCAACATGAAACTGCAAAAACTTTGAATATTCCATCATCTGCCGCACAAAATGCCATCAAAAGAGTTTGAGAATCTGGAGACATGTCTGTGTGCAAGGGACATGACTCAAAATCAATATTGGATGCTGGGGACCTTTCGGCCCTCAGGGGGTACTGCATTGCAAACAGGAGTGATTCATTTCAAAACCTTGCATCTCTGATGGTATGAGTGTGCATTAGCGCCTATGGTACTGGCCACTTGCTCATCTGGAAAAGCACCAGCTATGCTGAAAGGCATATACAGGTTTTAGAGCAGCATATGCTCCTCTCCAGACAATTACTTTTTCAGGGAAGACCTTGCATATTTCAACAAGACAATGCTAAACAGCACACTGCAGCTATAACAACAGCATGACCTTGTAGTAGAAGAGTCCAGGAGCTGGACTGGCCTTCCTGCAGTTCATACCTTTCACTAACTGAAAACATTTGGAACATCATGAAACACAAAATATTACAAAGAAGACCCAGGACTGTTTAGCAACCTATATCAGACTAGAATGGGACAACATTCCTCTTTCCTAAAAGTCCAGCAGCTGGTCTCCTCAGTTCCCAGATGTTTAAGGACTGTTGTTAATAGAAGAGGGGATGCTACACAGTGGTAAACATGGCCCTGTCCCGACATGTTGCTGCCATAAAATTCAAGATGAGCTAGTATTTTTCATAAAATAATAAAAATGTTTCTTTTTAAAGAACTGATATGTTTTTGGTTTTTGTTTGTGAATAAAATATTGATTTTTGAGATCTGCAAATCATTGCATTGTGGCTGTGTCCCATTATTTTTGGAATTGGGGTTGTACTATCTGAATTCATCACTACACACTGGTTGTTCTTTTTTAGAAAATGAATAAATGGCTGAGGTGCTGGTTTGTATTTTAGGGCATTTCTAAAATTTACAGCATTATTGTCTTTTATTTTGTTCTTTCATTAAAAACAAACAAAAAACTTATAATGTCAGTAATTTTGCTCAAACTGTGTTCCTAAATCTAATTATTGAAGTAGTATACTCTGTTAAGATCAAAGATTCATTAAATATGCAAGATGGCCCTGAGTCTAATCTGCCAGCCACGGTCACTCTGTGTGAAGTTTATTCGAGCTTCCTCCCAAAATCCACAATTCACAGACATACATGTTTCTTTAATTAGTGAATCTGATTTGCCTTTAGGTGTGAATGGTTGTCTGTCTTTCTGTGTTAGCCCTATGATAGATTGGCAGTCCTTCCAGGGTGTACCCTGCCTCCAGCCCCATAACCCTGAATTGGATAAGAGGAAGAAACTCTTATTCTTCTTTTTTAAAATGAATTACATTTAAAAACCAACTAATAACAGTACTTTCTGGAAATATTTAATCTGTTTATTTGTATTACAGCAGTGTTTGGCCATACTTGACCCCAAAATACATAAGATCTCGCGTAAACTTGATACTGCAAACTGTAATTTAATAATGGAAATGTTCTTTATTTCACAAGTCATTTCATTTCCTTTATTTTGCAGTGTGTTTTGGCATGGAACTTTCCAGAATTTTAACTCGTGTGTGTTTTTGCTCTGTAAAAATAATTTATTCGTTCATTCAATAGCAGAAAAAGTGGGACACATATGTGCTGATTGCAAGCATTTTATTTTTAGTAGTATAAGTATTATTAACACTGTCAAGTGATAAGAAGAAATACATGAAAAAACTTTTTACATAATATGTTTTTTAAACTTTTGGTCATAACAGAAATGTAATAATTTATACAGGAAAAAAGGAAACGCAAACTCTACTAACTAAATATAAAAAAAATCATCCTCATGATCATCACCACCATTATCTACATCTCCATTTGCTGGACTATGTGATGGATGGTAAAGCTGAGGATGAGGGGCGGTGGGGTCTAGGAGGAAGTTGGAGGAGGGCTCGTTGGTTCAGACTTTCCATTATCACTGCTCTCGCTGAGTTGTCTGTTCAACACCATTTCCCTGGCGATGCAAGTCACCTGACCATTAGCCACTGTGTAGGTTCCGTTCCTGAAACACATAGGAAGTCACAGTTTAAACTTCCATGACTGAAAAAAGCTCCCCACATTGACTTTGCATTTCAAGATGCTCACCTTTGATTTTCAGAGCCGTTCTGAACGCTGGGCTGGTTCTGCTTTGCAAAGAAAAACGAAGTCCACCAGTGGCCTGAGTCTTGACGTGGAAGTCCTAAAAGGAACAAAATTCAACTTTACCTGCTATGGAACATGAAGATGTTACTTTTTATACATTTTCCTAATAAAATCAGTTCATTTTCAATACCTGGATGGTGTGGAATGACCTCTCCTGTATACTCAGCACTGCCGCAAGAGCTGTTACTGGAAGTGGACCCAATGCGCCCTGAAGGAAAAACAATTACGGATTTTATTAAATTGCATAAAAATCAATGGCTTAAACAGGGACAGAACACCTTTCACTGGAAATAATGCAGTATAAATGCACATGAATCCTGACTGACTCACTTCTGTAATAATCATGGGTGGCGATGAGGGAGCCACTTGATGGAATTGCTGCCATTTTCTCCGGCCTTAGGTGAAAAACCGCTCAAGGATGGAAAATGGTAACCTAAAGGCTACAGAGAAAAAAACAAAAGAGGTTTTCCTTATAACTATATTCCCACTTTAGATATTATTTTATTGTATATCCCTTCATGTTGCACTGCTGTCACCACAAAGACACTGCTTGGGCTTTCTTTGGTAGATAAAAGCACATTTGCACTGACAGAATAACACGTCACTCAGGAGTCCATAATGGGATTCTGTGCAGCATTCTCTTGTTCCCTCTGTGTTTAGCTGAAGGGCCTTGAGAGCAGAGTGATAAAACAGAAGCAGCTGTTTCTGAGAGTCTGGTTTCCCATGACTCAAATAACCAGAGCACATGTGAGAACATGTCAGCACGTCCTGCATGAGCTGCATAAGTGTGCACGAACTGACTGCGTGACATTGACAAAACTGCTCTAGCCAAAAGGGACATTTTATGCAGTGCACACCCAGAGAAACCAGTTTGTTCAGCCAAGGCACAGCAGAGGACTCTGCTGACGTACTACAGTTTTGGATTTCACATTTACTATCTGTTGTCAGTTTGGTTTATTTTCAGTCCAGATTTGCAGGTTTCACTCTGTTTTTGTTCTTTGAAAGTATTTAGTAATAGCTCTGTAAAATTATTATTATAATATATATTATATAGGGCAAATGCTGTATATTATTATTATTATCTTTCTCACTGATTCAGTCTTTTGGAAAGTGTTTTTATTTTGACCAAACTGACAAAAGCTTAAGAGTTTTCTCATATATAATTTTAAGTTCATTTTGCGGGCATGATATTGTCTCAGTTTGCACTGTCCACAGGCTGTACAGTGGTGCCATGGTTAGCACTGTCACCTCACAGCAAGAAGCTCATAGATTTGAATCCACTGGCCAGCTGGGGCCTTTCTGTGTGAAGTTTACATGTTCTCTCTGTGCACTCCAGTTTCCTCCCGCTGCCCAAAGACATGCATGTTAAGTCAATTGGTGATTCTAAATTGCCCAAAGGCATGAATAGATATCTGTCTCTCTGTGTTAGCCCTGCAACAGACTTGTAATCTGTCCAGGGTGTACCCTGCCTCTTGCTCTATGACAGCTGGGATAGACTCCAGCCCCCTGCGACCCTAAGTTTTTTTCATACTTAGTTTGAATTGTATTTACCTTTAAGATGCATGTTTTAAAACCAAAAACAAAGTGAATTTAGAGCTAACCCTTGACCTTTGGCTGATTTTCTTATTTATTTTAAAATATGCATGCATATTTAACAAATATTAAATGATTCCCATTGAAAAACTACTGCCTGGAGAACCAGTTGAAGGCTGTAGAGCTTAACACCTGGTGAGCAGCGGATGGCTTTGGGGATTTCATGGAGCAGGTCTGCACTTCATAACCCAGATAATAGCTCAGCTGACGCACAAATACACCAGTGGTCAGAGACTAATTTCACCTGCTAATTAAAATGTTTTTTTAAACTTAAATTTTCTTAACTGTAGAAATAAAAACTAGTCCTGTCTCTGTCACATGTTTACATGTTCATATGTTGCACCAGGTCCTGGAGAAACACTATTTCATTTCACCATGTTCTGCGTCAGCTATATGTGGTCTAAATGACAATAAAGCTCTTTTGTATCTTTGTATCTTTGAAAAAAAATGTACTGTTTCGTAGATTAGAATGAATGTGTGCTATGTGTGACCTAAGTAAGTGTTGTATAAATTACCTTTGTATGGTTTGGAAAACCTAGGTGTTGTGAAACAAGTCAAAATTACATGCAGTTTGGAGACAGAATATATCCAGATCAGACCTTAAAGCTCTAACATTGCACATTCTCTAATAACAAACCAGCAGTAAAGTCATGTAGACAAACCCTTACAACATTTTAATACAGAGTTAAGCTCTCTAAGCCAGTGACTTGGCTTTGAGCCGCTACTGTTGGAAATCTGCCTTTAGGAGGCTTTAGATGATTTAAAATGCACAATCTATGGACCAGAAATGGGTTTCTTTTAAGCTTTACATTAAAAATAGCACTGCAGGGCTGTAATTATTACCTTCACAACCCCTGCTCTTCTGCAGGAATCTGCAGCATCACAAATCCTACCTTCACCTGTGTTTCATTTAGTTTTTCCCTTCAATTTTAGTGCATTAATGGTCATCTCATATTTGTCCTTCACCTAGTTGTGTACACTGCACAGGGTGACCTCTTGGAGCAATAAAAATCGTCTGTATTTGAAAGAAGTGACAAAATAATGACCTGCTCCTCTGTATTTTGCACTGTTAAATGATTCAGTACAGTTGACTTGCACGAACAAATAAAAAACTATTACCATGATAAAACACAGTGTTTTGACTCACCTGTGGGAGTAGGGTGGAATTGTTGGCACCAGATGCGGCTGTAAAGTGCGGATGGCTGGAGCTGGAAGAGGTACTAGTTGTTACAATGGCCCATTTGTGGAGGAACTATCTGAGCTGACCTCTCTCGGTCACTACGCTGCTGCTTCGCTGGCTCAGTTCGAGTCACCGAGGGCTTTTATAGGAGCTCAACGTGGCGCGTGCTGCTGTGGAACCACGGGGCGGAGCCTGGGACAGCTCGAGGACACTGAACGTGCGCAACGTTCTAATCGGTGACAGCAGGCGCAGAGGCTCGTGGAGGATTAAGCTAACCCGCTGCTGGGACACACCGGCAGGATAATCCACATTAACCGGCCAATTTAGGGGCGAAATAGGGGCAAACTTGAGGTAGTGGACAAATAAAGTTTTAAACGTTTCTTCAAGGAAAAAGATGTTTTCCCAACTCTGAAACCGAAGGTGAATAATGTCCTTTTAATTTGCATAATTTATTTTTCTTATGTGAACATCTCCAATCAATATTAACGTTCACATTCATGTATACACATTAAAAAACTGTAGCCAGCCTGTCGTGTGTGCCTCCCTGGTGGTCTAGTGGTTAGGATTCGGCGCTCTCACCGCCGCGGCCCGGGTTCGATTCCCGGTCAGGGAACTTGTATTTTTGTTATTTTTAATAAGTGTCAAATTTGACTATATCCGTCTCATATTTGGAAATCCTGAAGGTACAGCAGATAAAAGACAAACATCTGCACACAGTATAACTAAGGTTGGCAAGATTTTATCAGAATCAGAATCCTGTATTAATCACGCGGGGGTGGAAATGAAGTGCAATTTCCCATGATCTGAAAGCCCTCAGAGTTAACACAGTAAAATAGTAGATATAAAAGTATATACAAATATGAGAAATACAAAATGAAATAAATTTAAGTGAATCTATATGTAAAAAAGTGCAATATGTCACATAAGCACACAAAGTTAAAAGTCTAAAACAGTATAAAACAGCATGATATACACTACATACAAGATACGGCAGTGAGATAAAAATAATGCTAATTATACCAAATATTGATATCTTATTATATTATTTCCAGGTAAAAATGTAACTTTTTAGAATGAGAATAATAAAATCAGATGCTTTTTCAGTCCACCTACATAATCTATGTCTCTTTTCAAATTCTCCAATTGCTAAAGAGGAACAGACTCACAACTTTATCTTTATAGATAAAACAGATATTAACAAAGTTCATCTTTAGAGGCATTATCTGCTTTTGAAAAAAGATGATAAATAGCAATATAACACATTATATATTATTGCAATACTCAGAGTACTGCACAATGTTAAAAATTGCAACAAGTTGAGTATCGCGGTTATATTGTATTGTGGGGTCCCTGGTGATTCCCACCTCTAGTATAAACAGTATACATAAACCAGCCACAGGGGCCCACAAGCCAGTGTAGTCCTAGTGCCGGTCCCAAGCCCGGGTAAATGGTGAGGGTTGCGTCAGGAAGGGCTTCCGGCATAAAAACTGTGCCAAATCAAATATGTGGATTCATAACACGACTTCCATACCGGATCGGTCGCGGCCCGGGTTAACAACGACCGCCTCCGGTGCCGTTAGCCAACAGGGTGCCGGTGGAAACTATGCTACTGTTGGCCGAAGACCAAGGAGGGGGAGAGGGGGAAAGCATGTTAGGAGGCAGAGAGAGAGAAGGAAAGGTAGGAGGGTGGAGGTGAGAGTGGGGACTTTAAATGTAGGAACTATGACTGGTAAAGGGAGAGAGCTGGCTGATATGATGGAGAGAAGGAAGGTAGATATATTGTGTGTGCAAGAAACCAGATGGAGGGGAAGCAAGGCCAGGAACATTGGAGGTGGATTCAAACTGTTCTACTATGGTGTAGGTAGGAAGAGAAATGGAGTAGGGGTCATCTTGAAGGA
>VUQH01044017.1:0-10388 GCA_015106775.1 Etroplus canarensis | reverse complement strand
ACTCTTTCTTGGCATGAAGCCATACTGCTGCTCGCTGATGTTCACCTCTCTTCTTAGCCTAGCTTCAACAACCCTCTCCCATATCTTCATGGTATGGCTCATCAACTTGATTCCTCTGTAGTTACTACAGCTCTGCACATCACCCTTATTCTTGAAGATTGGTACCAGTGCACTTCTTCTCCATTCCTCAGGCATTCTCTCATTCTCCAAGATGTCAAATATGAGAATTTATTGAATTTCTTTGCCATAAAGCTGGTAAATTAGATGCTGCTCCACAACAGGAATGTTTTTCATGCTTGCAGAATGACACAAATATTAATGTGAACAAGCAACAGTTTAATCAATAATTACGTAATTGTTAGTCATAAAAAGAATTTATTTCTGTTTCCTTGAAAGAAGGTCCTAGAGTTTATAAAAATGTTGGAACTGCTTTTTGGTTATTGCTTTATAATTTGTTTTACATTTTCTTTCACAGCTAAAGCTTCATCACAGTTTATGAAGGTTTTATGCGCTACGATTATTGCCTTAATTTTTTCTAACCATTAATTAAACAGTTTATGGATCCTTTCTAAGGTGTTTAAACTCACCATTTTTAGTGTTTTAAATCATTACAGAGACCTTCTTTCCAGTCTAGTTCTTTATATCCTGTTCCATGGAAAAGAGCTGGAAATTGCTCATAAGACATTGAGAGACCCCAAACCTGTCATCAACATCAATCCTAACATTTAAAAATGCGATAAGTTATTAAAAAGATTAAAACTGTAAATACTCACCAGTGTTAGTGATTCACTCATGTTTAACATGTGTATCTGCTTCAGCACTGCATCAGTATGACCACACTTTAGACTTGGGATACCCTGAAGCACCGGGAGCATTTAAACTCACGCTCGCTGCCCACTTAATTAGATACACCTTGCCAGTACCTGTTAGGACCTTCTTTTGCCCTTAGAACTGCCTTCATTCTTATTTGGCATAAATTCAGCAAAGCGCTGGAAACGTTCCTTATAGATTTTGCTCCATGTTGACGTATCAGCTTCGCACAGTTGCTGCAGATTTGTCGGGTCCACATCCATGATGTGAATTTCCCGTTCCACCACATCCCAAAGGTGCTCTATTGAACTGAGGTCTGGCGACTGTGGAGGCCATTTGAGTTCAGTGAGCCAGTTTGAGATGATTTGAGCTGTGTGACATGGTGTGTTATCTTGCTGGAAGCTGCCATTTGGAGATGTGGTCATAAAGGGATAGACAAGGTCAGAAAAATCCCACACACAGTTACACCACCAAAAGCATCCTGAACTGGTTTTTTTTTTTTTTTTTTTCAAGGCAGGATGGATCTATGTTTTATGTTGTTTTTTGCCCAATCGTTCAAATGTAGAAGCAGAGACTCATCAGACCAGACATTGTTTTTCCAGTGTTCTTTTGTCTAATTTTACTGAAACTGTGTGAATTGTAGCCTCAGTTTCCTGTTTTTAGCTGATAGGAATGGCACCCGGTGTGTTCTTCTGACATGTTGTGCTTTCGGAGATGATCTTCTGCATACCTTGATTAAAACAAGTGGTTATTGGAGTTACTGTTGCCTTCCTATCAGCTCGAAACAGTCCGGACATTCTCTTGACCTCTGGCAACAATTTTCAGCTCCTGAACTGCTGCTGACTGAATATTTTCTCTTCCTGACCGTCCTCTGTGAACCCTAGCGATGTTGTGCGGGAAAATCCAAGTGGCTCAGCAGTTTCTGAAATGCTCAGACCAGCCCATCTGGTCCCAACGACCATTACATATTCAGAGTCACTTAAATCAGCGTTCTTCCCCATTCTGATGTCCAGTTTGAACTTTAGCAGGTTGTCCTGCCCACATCCACATGCCTTAATACACCGACTTACTGCTATGCGCGTTAGTGAACATGTTGCCAGTGAGTGCGTACCTTCGGCTGCGCCCTTGTGTTTTATTCAAGGGTTCGCCACCGTGGATTAATCCGCATTGGTAATTTGGCAGAGGTTTTACACTTTGTGATGCAACCCTCAATAGAGAGAGGGGCTGAAATCAAAGCAGGGACCTTTTGCAGGGACACTATAAAGTTGCCAGTGAGTGTATTACTGTATATTTTGTGTTCTCTTATTGAATACATTCTTTTCCTCTAATAATGCTGCTACTGGGCCATGTACAATGAACAGTGTACACTGCACAATCCTTTTAATTTTGATTGTGTGTGTTTACTGTGATCTGCGCCGATGTGGAATAGCTTCTCAATTTCCTTGTACTGCTGTACAAAGTATGACTGTGCGATGGCAATAAAGATTTATCTTATCTTAATTGATAGCTGACTTGGGTCCAGATGCCCTGCAGGTCTTCTTGAGAAATTGTGTAGATATGATATCAAGACATGTACTTAACTTAGGGCTTAATATAATGTAGTTCTATCAGATGCCTCCCCAGTATGTGCGAAGTGTCCTCCTGGTCGCCTGGTGCTCTGATGTTGTATCAAACCTTTTTATAAATATTATTTACAAAGTACTTTGATAGACAAGAAAAAGCAGAAGATTAAATTCACACAGAAAGTCAGACAAATTAGAGCTAAAAACAAAAGAGGGTAAAATGAAAATTAAAGAAAGTTACGCATGGAAAGGATCCGGTTGAGATGGGTCAGCATCTGACCAGGATGCGTCCTAGGTGGGGTGTTTTCGGGCATGTTCAGCTGACCCCAGGGCAGACTCAGGGCATGCAACCGCATTAGACTCCAGGGTGAACAGTCTACGGCCCTGAAGTGACGTGCAGAAGAAGACGTGACGTCACACACAGCACATTGTGTTTTTACAGAAGTAGATATGGACACTACACATGTCAGCATGTGGAAAACCCCACTTTCTTTCCACTGACTAGCTCCATCAACAGTGTCTGCCATGCTTGTTTTGTACATTGTTTACATTTGATCTCGCCGTGTCTCGCCTCCTCCGGTGCAGAATTATGACGTCTGTCTTACTTTAGTGACGTAAAAGTCGGATGAAATGCGACTTGACCGTTCAGACTGAGGTCGCTTTTTAAAAAACACTGGACACGTATCCAAGTGTCTTGGGTCTGATTTGAAAAAAATCTGTTTTTGTGTTCAGACTGTCATAAAAAAATCAGATATGGGTCACAAGTGTGGAAAAAAATCGGATTCGTTCAACTTTTGCCTGCAGTGTGAACATAGCCTAAAGTCTCATTTATGGTACTGCGTTGGGAGCATGTTGGCGGTATGGAGGAAGCTATGCACAGGTTGTCTACCTGTTGTAGCTGTTTACTGTCACCAGGGGGCAGTGTCACAAATAACCAGTTTGTGGGCTACTTGTTTGCTCTTGTTGGTTCTTCAGCTAGCTGAGGTAAAGATCAGAGTTACTGCAAACAGCTGAAGTGAAATGGAGTTTCAAACAAAGTATCCACTGCCGCCTCTCTGTGCTTTTCGTGCTGATTTGTTGAATCTTTGATGTCTTTTCGAACTTCTCCCTCTAACTGGGAACTCCGCCATTGCTCGCTTCCTGTCCCAGACTACTTTTCAACCAGTCAGCATTCAACCTACGCGTTGCATCATCGCATCGTGATACACATCGTTGGCTTTTTGCAGAACTGCACGTCTCACATCTATGTTGGTTGCATTCTCCTTTGTGTAGGCAAATACCAGTGCAGGTACACTGTACCATAAATCCCACCTCAGTCTCTCAGCGGTCCTGGGAACACCTGGGCGTCCCCTCTGAAGTGCTGGAGGAGGTGGCCGGGGAGAGGGAGGTCTGGGCATCTCTGCTAAGACTCTTCCTCCTGCAACCCAGATGCAGATCAGCAGTGGAAAATTAAAAGAACTTGTACAACTGATTAAAAATCTGTGGCAGTGGGAAAGGTCAACACCACACTATGCAATGTGTTTTTGAACAAAGTCACTGCTTGTGTGAGCCTTTCATCAGGAAGGTCTTTCCAAAACTGAGGAGCTCTGATGGCAAAGCCGCAGTCACCTTTAGATTTACGTCTCAAATTTAGGACGAGGGATCTGTCCCGGGTTCTAAGGCTGCAAACTGGCTTCTATAGGGGTCAACGTTTATGTAAAGCCAGATCCAGGCACGCTTGGAAAGTGATCAGTAAAGCCTGGATTGGGGTGATGTGAAGTGGTCTGCTGAGACCAGTAAGAAGGCAAGCTGCTGCTAGTTAGAGGTGAGAAAGTGGCTTCATTTATACGTAAAATAAAGTGGGAAAGGAATAATGAGATTTTCCAGGTTGGATTTTAAGAGCACGGCTGCTTGGCTGGGTTTAGAAAAAGATTGTGTATTGGGTTAAAATATGACAACAGTAATCCTGCTCGTTAACAAATACGTTGGGAGTGACAGACCTGTCTCTCTAATGATATAACACTTTGCGTCAGGATACGAAAGGACACCTTAGACTCCAGTGAGCCACGCCAGTGGTTTTGACAGACTGCCCTAGCTGACACCCCTTACATGAGAACGGGCTGGTCTGACAACATATCTTTCCAGATATGCACGACTCCCAAATAAAGTTTCCCTGAAAATCTATAACTAACTCGGGGAGTGCAAAATGCCCCTTAAAGACCACATTAATGGGAAACACAGTAGGTTGAAATAAATGAGAATTATCCTTCAAATGGGTTAATCCATTAATTTTTCAGCTGCTTATCCAGGTCAGGTCACATTGATTAGAAGTACTGAAAAATGTGACATAAGGCCTAGATGTATCAGTCCTAATAGATGTCCTTTTAAAATCTCATCTATTGGACAATATTAAGGGTGTTAAATTTATCTCTGTTGCATCACAAAGGGCATTAGGTCTGCTTCTGCTTTGTGCCAGGCATTAATCTGCTACAGTGCAGTAATCATTAGAAGCTGCCAGAGAGCAGTCAGTGCCTTTGTCAGTCAGTCCTGCTTGTTCAGACAGTAACCATCAGAAGCAGGCAGACCGGTCAGACAGCTCGGTGCTCCTCAGGCTAAACACGCCTTCAGGCAGCCGTACATGGCTGCTGGAGCTTCAGAGCAGGCCTGTAAGCTCCTGCTGAGAATGTTCATGTAACCTGATCTCACTGTACTGGAAAAACCTACTTCTGCTACCAAGAGATTCTGGTTTCGCGTTGGCTTTCAGTTCAGGCTGGCATTCTCAAAGTGTGGGCTCCCTGGTGGGCTGTGATGGTACTGCGGGCGAGCCTCAAGAAGTCCATCCAGCAAGCTGTTTTCTTCCGCCTACTCATTTCAGGCTTGTGTGGAGAACTGGAGCTTATCTCAGCTGTCGTGGGGTACATCCTTGGCAGGTCATCCATCTGTCAGAGGCCTGACACAGAGCGACGGACAACCACATGTCTTTGGACCATGGGAGGAAGCCAGAGAGAGCCCACACAGGCACAACATGCAAACTCTACACACAAAGGCCTCAGCCGGCTGGTGGATTCAGACCTATGACCTTCTTGCTGTGAGACAGCAGTGCACTTCCACCGTCTGCCAAAAAACGTGATGTTGGATAATTAAAAAACAATTAAGCTTAACATTTTCATTTAAAAAAGGAAAAGAGCTAATTAAACAAAGTTATTGAATTTGAAAACCTCGCATTATTCTTCATTTTCTGACCCAGTTTTCTTCTTTATTACAACAGAAAGGAATTAAATTGAAGTACTGTCTATCAGAGGCTGGAAGTAATACGTTAATGGAGAATCAGCCTCAAAAGATCAAACTGAATCAATAAAAACACAGAGAAGAAAATACTTAATTGGCTCATGTGATGATCAGAATTGTGATTACAGGCTTGTGTGGGCTTCAGAAGATGGGCCGTGGCTGTTTTAAGGTTTTCAAGCAGCGATTTACAGCCAGCAAGACTTTAGTTCCCACAAACCTCTGGCCAGCCTGGGACCTTTCTCTGTGGAGTTTGCATGATCTCACTGAGGCTTTTTGGGCTTCCTCCTACAGCTCATGGACATTATAAGTGGTGATTCTAAATTGACTGTCTCTGTGTGTTGGCCCTGTGATGGACTTCCAAGGTATACGCTGCCGCTCACCCTATGACAGCTGAGATAAGCTCCAACCCCTTGCAATCCATGGATGGATGGATGGCTGGTTGGTCTGTTGGTTAATTTCTTTCCCCATGTGGCTCTCAACTTTGCTAGCTCCCTAAATTGGCACTCCGTCATCAAAATGTTGAGGTCCTGCTTTGCTTCTCATCCACTGCAACACTTTTTGTTAACCCTAGTACTGCAGGACCTCAATATATCGATGTCCCAGATAAGTTTCGTGTACTGTCAGTCGTCTGTATATTGATTACTTCCGGTGTTTTCATTCACTGCCGGTCGTCTAGCTGGTCGTATAGCTGGTGGGACTAGGGTTAAGGTTGACTTGTCTTGTGCAGTCATTCTGTTGAAACAAGAAAGTCACAGATTATTCTGACATCAAGTTTTTTATGCCTTCAACACAGAGGTGTTAAGTTTTCGGGCCGTCCTTCCGTCCACCCAACCGTCTCTGTCCATTACATATCTTGTTACTACTACAGGAGCTGACTTGTTTGCTGGATCTTTACTGAGCTTCTTATGGTTAATACCTATGAGGGATAGAACATCTGATAACCTTTGCAAGATTGTGGGATCAAAGGTCAAGGTCACACAGGGTCAAATTTAAGGTGGAGGCATACTGGCCAGGTTTTAGGCATTTCTTTTCCTTTTTTCTTCTTCTTTCGTTGTTCTCTTTATGAATCACCACAGCAGATCTACATCTCACCCTACCCCTTGCATCCTCTTTTGTTTCACACTTATCAGTGCCACTGTTTCCAAGCCATGCATGATGGCAGGGCTCACTACCATCTTGTAAACCTTCCCTTTGACTCTTGCTGCTCTCCTTGTGTCACTGCTGACACTCGTCTCCACCCACTCCGCCTCTCTTCCGCCGTTGTCTTCACCCAGCAGTAGCATATTTTCCACTGGCGCTCAACAGATCCGGTGTGGAGATCTGCTTATTTAATTTAGCACAGATATTACTCTGAATGTGCTTCCTGACACAACCCTCCCCATTTTATGTCCCTGAAAATGGGGGCTATGATAGAATCATCAGAGCTGCTGCTGTAGCAGCAAATTCTTCAAGTCATCACAATCGCGCAAAAATGATTTGATGCAAGATTTTGAATTTTGGCACAGTGATAGAGCTCCAGGAGAGCTTGAACTGCTTAGATTTTTAGCCATTTTGAAAATGCATATTTGCCACTAGGTGGTGTTATCTGTCTTAAAAAAATAAATTAGCCATATTTCTGCGACTATTCATCTGGTCTGCATGAAGCGAAGACCCAATTGATTTTGGGGTCATACATGTTCAAGGTGACACAATGTCTTGTCTGGTGCCATTGCCATCTGCTTATGCCTCGCCTAAAATCGGTAAAGAAATGCACAGTTTTAGCCGTATCCCTGTGACGATTCATCTGATCTGCACGAAACAAAAACCAAATTGATTGGGTTATCACATACTTTCATAGTGAAAACAGGCCAGCACTGCTGTTCACCGCTCACTGGCCACCAGGTGTCGTTTTCTAGAAAACTTTTAGCCATATCTCTGTAACCATTCTACATATGCACACATAACAAAACCCAAATTGATCGTGGAATCACGTACTTTAATGGTGACGCCATGTCATGTCTGCTGCCCTTGCAACCCATGGATGGATGGATGCCCAAAACACAGACCTAGCCTCACATCGTGGCGAGTGGGGTCAGGTCAGGTCTCTGTTTGTGTGCTTATTTCAAATTTCCAATACAGTGAAATAACAGATTGTAAAAAAGATTATCACCAAGTTTCAGAAGTAGCAGAAGCGCCCAGTGGGACCGCCGTATCCAAATCGCATGACGTAGCTGCAAGAAGCAGCCTCGCTGTGTTGAAAGTGTGGACTTCAAACTATATACCAGTTTTTAAATCGTGTTGATGGGCCAAGAAAAAAACAGATTTATGATAAACAATTCATGCCATGATTTTTTTTCCGTGTGTTTTTTACGTGTAAGAAACGGTAAAAAAGAGAGCGCTTGTAATAGGATACTATTGGTGGAAAAATGCACCATATCGAGCAATCAAAACATTCAATATCATTTGGTGTTGTGGTTATTTAGTGTCACAAATAATTTGTGTGGCATCTTAGTGTGACGTCTGATTGTTTCTTAAGTAGCTGTAAACTGCTTTACATTACACTTTAATGTGAAAGTTGTTCTAACTTTGTTTGCTAAATTTGTACATACTTTACATTATCATTATAAGTTATAAAAATTGTTTGCAAAACATTTTCCTACTCAGATTTTTTTTTGCGTGTGGTTTTAGGTCCAGTGTGTTAATACATTATGTCAAAATGGGAAAAAAAATAACTGTCGAGTTACGCCGCGAGGCTGTGCTGAAAATATGGTGCCAAACAAGTTTTTAAGGTGAAATATAAAGGTCAAATCAAAAGTGGTAAAAATACCCCGAACTCCAGAGGGTTGATTGCTTAAAAGAAAAGTAACAGCAACATACCCATAGCTTAGATAAGACGGTCGGTATGGAGTCAAAAGGATTTGTCAGTTTGTTGATTAGTTGGTAGAAAAGTATGTGATGCTACACTGAAGTCTTGGTTTGATGTTCTGGCATAAAATGTGAGCCAAATTACGTGTGCAGACTGATCCACTGTGGTGACCGCTTGGTGAGATACAAAGGAGCAGCCAAAGGTGCTTTATAGATATAACTGTAGAAATTCAAAGACATGTCAGCATCTAATGTTCTTTAATCAAACTGGGATTTTGTGTCACATTGATAATCAAACTGAGGTGGTGAGTTTAAAGCCCACATTTCAGATGAACACCAGAGACTGTTCAGAATCTGCAGCCAGTCTGTGTTTAAGGAGCAGATGAAACATTTCCTCCTCCTCCCTAAACAAACACTTTAGACCGTTTTGTGCCTTCATGTCAGTCGCGCTGGGAGCGGACTCTCCCTACATAAACACGCAGCAGGCTGCGATCACTTAAATACTGTGGGCGCCTCACGCGCAGGTTGGTCACGGGAATGGTTAGAGGAGGAGACGAGCGTGTTTCAGCATGTGTCAGATTGACGTCATTCGTTGGTTGTTCTTGCTGTGGGTTTGTTTGCAGCCCATCTCATCACTTTAACATCTCTGCTGTGGTCTCCCTCGAAGTGATTGTGTCGAATAATCTGAAAAATGGTGGCACTCGCCTCTGCATTTCTTTCAGTTTTAATTTTAAACTGCAGCACAGTTGCTAATTTACAGCATCCTACTGTGTTAGGGTATTGCATTTATTATATATAGTGCTGTGCAAAAGTTTTGAGGCATAAGTCTTTTTCTTATATTTTGCAGGGAAATGGGTGCAACAATGTATTGAAACATGCACTTGTAAAAGAAATACAGTTCATAAGCAATAACGGAGTTTGAACTATTCTAACCAGCTTGAAATCTGATATTTGGTATGAGCACCTTTTTATTCTTCTACACAGCCTGAACTCTCTTAGCCAAGCTTTCTTGTCATTTCTTTAAGTTGTCTTCAGGAATAGTTGTCCAGGCTTCTTGAAGGACATTCCAAAGCTCTTCTTTGGATGTTGGCTGCCTTTTGTTCTTTCCTCTGTTGAGATGATCCTACACTGCTTGAGTAAAGCTGAGCTGGGCTCTGGGGGGTAGCGTTGTATTCAATTGTGAGTTTTTACTATCCAGGTGGACTGCATTGTCAGTAGGGGTGGTGGGGAAAAATGATACAGTAGCATGTCATGAATTATCTAGAGGACAATGCGCTCTTAACTGATGTCCAGTATGGTTTCCGCCACTCTCAATCTACTGGGGATGTTCTCTCCCTGATTACAGAACACTTGAATAGTGCTTTAGATAAACGTGGCGAGGCTAGGCTTGTTGCTCTTGACATCTCCAAGGCTTTTAACAGAATTTGGCACCAGAGGCTCATCCATAAACTGAAGTTGTATGGAATTTCTGGTCAATTGCATGATCTCATCGCTAGCTTTCTCAGTGAATGACAAATCTTTGTTGTACACGAGGGTCAGAAATCCACGCCCCGAGGCATTAATGCAGGTGTCCCTCAGGGTTCTGTCTTGGGCCCAACGTTGTTCCTGCTCTATATCAATGACCTGCCTGATGTTGTCTCATCGCAGATTGCCATGTACGCAGACGATACAACACTGTATACTGCATATCCTGGTCCCTTATCTACCCGTTCCTCTGATCAAGCCAGTATGGCTCTCAGTCAAGATTCAGCGAATATTACACGCTGGGGGAGTGACTGGCTTCTCACTTTTAATCAAAAGAAGACTCATTTTTTGTCTGTATCCAGTTCCAGATCTCCACAACTTTCTGCTTTGTCAATGAATTCGTCACCTCTACGGGAAGTTCCTGACATCCGGCTACTCGGA
>VUQH01044015.1:3378-13424 GCA_015106775.1 Etroplus canarensis | reverse complement strand
CTCTGAGCCCCTTCTTGTTTGCAATGGTGATGGACAGATTGACAGATGAGGTCAGGCAGGAGTCTCCGTGGACTATGATATTTGCAGATGACATTGTGATCTGTAGTGAGAGTAGGGAGGAGGTGGAAGAGAGCCTGGAGAGGTGGAGGTATGCACTGGAGCGAAGAGGAATGAAAGTTTATAGAAACAAGACAGAGTACATGTGCATAAATGAGAGGGAGGCAGGTGGAACGGTGAAGATGCAAGGAGTAGAGGTGGCGAAGGTGGATGAGTTTAAATACTTGGGATCAACCATCCAAAGCAACGGACAGAGCACAAGAGAGGTGAAGAAGAGAGTATTTCCTGTTTGTGTATATAGAATTACAAATTCAGTCAAACTAAGGACTTAGAAGCTCAGTTTTTATACTGCGAAAGTATGAGATTATAGCCAAGGAGTAATGAGCTATCTGCATTGTGAAAGCCAGGATTTGAGTCTGTTAGAGCTGATGCAGAAACATGGTGGCGCAACATGGTAACTAACAGATCACCTTAAATCTGACATACTGGTTCTTTAAATATGAAAGAAGACTGTTTAGAAAGCTTGCATTTGGCATGCAGTGGATACAGAAACTGCACCCCCATCGGTTTCATTACATAATGGTGAATATCAGTACCTGTTTGTTGGCTGTATGGACTATATAGTATATAACTTATTTTTAGTTTAATTTAGACACAGAATAAGACAGCATAACTTGTCTTGCTAATCTGGCTTGAACTTAGTCTACGCATTGAAGGTGGACTATTACCCTTGGTTCCAGTTCCAAATTTTTATTCTTGTTTGACTTTCAGTTCAGATGACTTAAATCCTCCTTATACTGGGCATTGGTGGAGCTTCTAAGTTCTACTTTTGTCTGAAACAGTCTATTTAAACTCCACTCTCTCTCTCCATTTAAGACAGCTTTTTGGTGATTGGCTGCCCTTTGTAAACCGAAGGTTCAAGCAGCAGGTGGGTGGGGTTTCCGTGCTTACAGCCATAGCTGTGTGTCTGAAGAGACCCTATTAGGGCCAAGATCAGGAAAAGAAAATGCCTGAAACTTAGAGGTTAAAGCAATCTAAAGACTAACCTAATGGCTCATGGGGATTACTTCCACATATACTGAACACACTGATTAAAAAAAAAGGTTAATATATTTATCTGCCAGCACATAACAGAAAACAGGTAAAAGGATAATGGGTCCCCTTTAGAATATTTGCATCTTATTGTTGATTGTGTGAGAATCTAATAGCTGTGGAAAGCCACAGCTTATTGTTTGCTAGACAGATACAAAAGCCTCCTTAGTTTGTAGTCTCACTGTTCACGCTGTTCTTTCAGATAATTGCAGTTATATAGCAGACGCTGGATTGACAACCAGCAAACCAAGTTGGCGGTACTGTGTAACCAGTTGTATTGCTGTCGATGATGTTTGTTTAACGTAGCTGTTTGCCTGTTTTGCCGTTATCAAATAGTCATGTCTCGTTCCGGAAACCAAGTGTAAACCAGGTGTGTTCTACCCAGCTGCAAACTCCACAAGCAGAAACAATATGACACAACCCTGAAGGAGTAATGCTCTAAATCTAATAGAGCCAGATGAATAGAGCTTACAAGCATACATGCACACACATACAAATACCAGCACAGGTACACAGGCTGCCTGACAGGAGGGGCACTGGGAATGCTCAGCACTGATTTTCTCAGTCTTGATAGTACAGCACAAAAGCACCATTGTTCACCAGTGGCTGGCGGTGTCCATCTCAGGGGGATAAAAGAGAGGGGGAATAATTGCCTACCAGCGCACAGTGTGTAAAGTGCGTCCCGTTTCAGTAGCAAGGCATAATGATAGCGATAGCGGTTCTCCCTCCCCACCCCACCTTCCTCAAACACAGACTACCGCTGTCCACGTCAAGTGCAGCAACAGCAATCACTGGCGGGCCCCCCTCGGAAAATAGCACCCCCTGATGTGGACCTACGCATACGCTGTGGCGAGGGACACACTCAGGGACCGGAGAGTTTCGTAAATAGACCGCACAGAGATCCATACATTCAGGTCTCAGTTGACCGAGCGATCCTTTCAGTTTTTCTTTCGCAACATTGTAAACAAATGCAAAAAAAGCACGCACGTTTCACATGCAAACACACATTTTATAGGCACAGATACACATCCCCAGCGGAGCGCTCCGCCTGTATATCTTGTGTAGAAGCTGTTATCTGCAAATATGCTGATGTTTTCACCCTTGCATTACACACACATGCACACACACGTACTGTGTCCAAAGGGCTCTGCGGGGCAAATATGTTTGGAGCCATCATGCCTGATCATCTAATCATAACTAGGCCTTCGGGGAGAGAGCGTGCTTGCTTTTTGCCACACCATACATGCTGATCACACAGTTCTCCCACAACGCCCTTCAACACTACAGATTTATATCTGAGAGGTGATTTGCCACAAAGGCCGACTGAATGAAGTGCTGCTTTGACTATTTTTTTAAAAAAAAGATAATTGATGTGTGTAGACGTTTCCCATCACAAACATTATCTCTCGCTTCTACTTCAGACACATCCAGCAGATCAAATAAAGTTTGCTTACATGTTCAATTATCTCGACTTTGTGCTTTTTTTAACAGCTGAAATCACATTTCCATGAATCTCTTGATGAGAGAAATGCCTGCTGATTTACTGCTACTGTCTACCTTCTTGCACCAATTAAAGTAATGAGAGTGATTAGCTAGAAGGTTCCTGGTCAGGAGAATTGCCATATACAGAAAGGAAAGCTACAATGGCACCAATTTATATAGCTGTAAACTTTTATGTAACAGAGGCGCTTAATTCATTTGTCAAAACTATTTGCTTTTATGCTTAACTGCAGTCTGAATCTTCTTTCCTTGAAGCTAATGTGCTCTTGTCTATCATGAAATACCATTCAAAGCACATCCTCATCACTGATTATATAAAGAGTGCCTCCTACCACTGTCACATAATACTGTATGCTGTACTACAGCACTATGTGCTACACAGTACCGACAGATAACGGTATAACACCCGATTCTAAACTCATAGCCATATGGAGTTTGCATATTCATCCAGAAGAGCATTTATGAGGTCAGACTCTGATGTTAGAGGAGAGGGCCTGGATCGCAATCTCAGAGGTGTTGGATGGGGTTGAGGTCAAGACTCTGGGTGGGCCAGTCAAGTTGACTCTGGGTGGGCCAGTCAAGTTCTTCTACACCAAACTCATTTAACTCATGTTACAGACCTTGCTTTGAGCACTGGGGTACAATCATGCTGGAACAGAAAAGGACCTTCCCCAAACCGTTCCCACTGAGTTTAAAGCATAGAATCTTTTTACCTGTGGTTGATACTTTAATCTTAATCTGTCATTTAGGCTAAAGCATTAAGCTTTCCCTTCCCTGGAAGTTAGGGACCCAGGCCAAACCCAGGACAACTCCAGTACATTACCTCCAGGGATTTTTTTACAGTTGGCACAGTGCAGTCAGACAGTTTCTGCTCACCTCAGACACAGCCATTAGGCCACCAGATAGACAAGATGGACTCAGCACTCAGAAGACATTTCCACTGTGTACTTTTACACCACTCCATCTGATGCTTGGCTTTTTTGTTTTCTCATGTAAGGCTTGCATGCAGCTGCTTAGCCATTGAAACCTGTGCCCTAAAGCTCCCAGCACACAATTTTTCTGCTGATGTTCATGCCAGTAGAGGTTTGAGTACAGTTTTTGACTCAGCAGAGCGCTGACAACTTCTACGCACTATGCACCTCAGCACTTGGCAACCCCACTCTGCAACTTTACATGGTCTGCCACTTCACAGCTGAGTTGGTGTGGTTCCTTAGCACTTCCACTTTGCAATAATATTACTTACAGCTGATTGTGGAATATCTATGGGAAGAAATTTCACAAACTGACTTGTTGCAGTGGTGGCATTCTATTACAGTACCAAACCAAAATCCAGAGAGCTCATTCTTTCACAAATCTTTGTAAAGGCAGACTGCATGGCTCGGTGCTTGATTTTATACATCTGTGGCAATGGGACTGAATGAAACACTTGGATTTAATGATTAAGAGGTGTGGGACAATACTTTTGTCCATATAGTGTACCTTTATTAAGTTAAAAAATTTATGAACCTAAAAGAGAAAAAGCGATCAATAGCCGACGTTTTGTTGACCAAACACCTGTGCGTGTGGAGTTATGGCTCTATAATAGCATCATACACTATTTTCTCATTTGCTCAAGAGGCATTTTTACTGAAACAACAAACACTGCACTATTTTTCAGGAAACCACTCTCTAAATGTATCTCAAAGGGTAGCAACATGGATTTGTTGCAGCAATATTAAACTCTCAGTGATTCAGCATGCAAACCTCTCCTCCACTGTTTCTCCGTCATTTGTTGACGATTAATCAACATCCTTCCTACACTATGAAGACAGATTCATTTTTTTTGGGCCAGTGCCTTGTCTCAGCAGCAAACCCATAGGCCTTCACTTGTTTGTTAATGATCTGAATGGAAACTTTTAGGCTTCCCACCACAACAGCAACACTTTCAATTTACAGTAAGTACACATTGATCTGCAAACATTCCTTTAATGAATCCTGCCCTGTTTACCATTACTGTATCCTGTAGGAGCTCATTTATTAAAGTAATAATTTAAAGTTCTAACCTGCTGACACAACACAAATGCACCAGGTCAGACTTCTAAGTGTTTGTTGGGGGAACTCAGTTCAGCTTTCATTGCATGACTAGAGAATATTTTATTCATTTGAGGCCAGTCTTATTCTATCTATTTCAGATGTTATCAACAGGCTCTTATTCATGGTTGTTCGTGTCACATGTTTCATAAAGCTTGCTAAGACAGGCACATTTATACATAAGAATGTTGCCTAGCACGATTTTCTGTAAGAAATGATGCAGGCAAGGCAACGGTTTGGGTGATATACCAACCACAGACCAATCTACAGAAACCAAATTTACTCATGTTCTAACAACAACTCCCTGTGCATTTTATGCCAAGTTCTTATTTGTGAATTTGATGAAAATGTGATAATGTGCTAACAACAAACAAGGGAGATAACTTCTTTGGCGTGTTGACTTTTTTTTTTCATGTCTGATTACACGGCACACTTGATTTGTCTCATTTCAGGGATGAGCAGGACTGAGATGGTAGCACTGCGATTCAGGGGCTGGGTACCATCAATTCAATTCAATTAGTTTTAATTAGCGCAATGGAGAGAAAGAGGAAAAAACAACAACCTCACCGGGTCCTCCAATGAAATGAATTACTCATGAGTGAAAGCTTATCAAATCAGCCAGCTTTATATGTAGAGAATATTAAATCAAGGCGCTGGAAGACATATGACTGGAATGAGTTATACTGATATTTAAAAGGCATGAAATCTCTATTGGATTCAAATCAGATCATGATAACAGGCTGGTGGTTATTTGATGCTATTTGGTGTGTTCTACACTCAGTTGACATCTGTCTGCTGTGAGATATTTTCATTTATTTTTAGATGCTGCCTGTGATAGAAAACTCTCGTTGCGCCAAACAACATTGACTCACGTTTGATTGATGGTAACATCTAACAATGACCGCAGAGACCAGCAGTTGGGTGAAAGACAGGGCTCTGACAAATGTCATATACATAAAAACACTCTCTGGTGATAGCTTAGGCTTTTGTGCATTAGAGGACATTGTGGATTTGTGGGATGTTTTCGTAAACAATACGTCTGTGTACACTCACCAGCGACTAGCAGGTTGGACCCCCCCCCCCCTTTAATTTTTAAAGGCATAAATTCAACAAGGTGCTGAAATCATTCCTCGGAGATTTAGGTAAATGGAGCAATATTGATATACTCTAACTGAGCACTCAAAGTGCTTTTTTCTACAAGCCCCATTCGCTCATTCACACAGCGCTTCTGTGCCTTTTAAGCACATTTAGCTATCATGCACACACAGGGTCCAATGGATGCATCGGGAGCAATTAGGGGTTCAATGTCTTGCCCAAGGACACTTCTGCACGTAGACTGGAGCCACCAGGGCTTAAACAACCAACCTTCTGGTTAGAAGACGGCCCGCTCTACCTCCTGAGCCACATCCACCCCAATGTTCCATATTGATATGATAGCATCACACAGTTGCTGCACATCCAAGCAATTTCCCCTCTGGGATTAATAAAGGATTCTGAGTCTATCCTGATTCTGATCCATGATGTCAATCTCCTGTTCCACCATATCCCAGTGGCGCTCCATTAAACTGAGACCGGATGACTGTGGAGGCCATTTGAGTGCAGTTTATTGTAATGTTCAAGAAACCAGTTTCAGATGATCTGAGCTTTGAGACATGTTGCATTATCCTGCTAGAATCAGCTAGCAGAAGATGGGTACACTGTGAATATAAAGGGATGGGAATGGTCAGCAGCAATGCTCATGTTCAAGTAGGTTTCGCTTTTTAAGTGATACTTGGTACTGAGGGGCCCAAAGTGTGCAAAGAAAATATCCACAACACCATCACATCAAAACAGCAGCCTAAACCACTGATACAAAGCAGGATGGATCCATGCTTTCATGTTGTTTACATCAAATTCTGACCTACTATCCAAATGTGGCAGCAGAAATCAAGACTCATTAGCCCAGGCAACATTTTTCCAATCTTCTCTTGTCCAGTTTTGGTGAGCCTGTGCAAACTGTAGCCTCAGATTCCTGTTCTTAGTCGACAGGAGTGGCACCCAGTGTGGTCTTCTGCTGCTCCCATCTGCGTCAAGGTTCTCTTCTGCATGCCTTGGTTGTAGGTTATTTGAGTTACTTTTGCCTTCGTATGAAGTAGTCAGGCCATTCTCCTCTGACCTCTGGCATCAACAAGGCATTTTCTCCCAGAGAACTTCTACACACTGGATATTTTCTCTTTTTCAGACCATTCTCTGTGAAAGCTGAAGATGGCTGTGTGGGAAAATATCAGTACACACTCAGACTAGCCCGTCCAGCACCAACAACCACGCCATATTCAAAGTCACTTAAATTACCCCTTCTGTTGCTCGGTTTGAACTTCAGAAGGTCGTCTTCACCATTTCTACATGCCCAAATGCATTGAGTTGGTGCCATGTGATTGGCTGACTAGATAGGTGTATTAGTGAGTAGTTAAACAGGTGTAATGCATTGCTTTTTTTAACCTTTTTGGCTGGTAACTCCTTTCACCAGGTCTGCAGACATGGGTTTGAGCCTACTGGCCAGCTGGTGATCTGTCCAATGTATAACCCCCCCTGCAACCCACAACTTGATAACCAGTTAATGATGTGACTTGATAATTTGTGACATCCTAGATATATGTGCAGTCTTTTGAATGAACCCTTTCTCACGAAAATCCCACTGTATTACATTAATAATAACGATTCCATACATTCTATGCATCCACTTTTGCGGTACTTGCGTTTTTTTTTCCCCCTGTGCACAAGACAAAAAAGAACTACAAGCTCTTGATTTAACTACGTAAGCCACCTTTATGTTAACAAAAACAAAAACTGTACTTTTTTTTTTTTCTGGTAAAGAATGATGAGTTATTGAAATGTGCAGTCACCACACAGAACAGCTTTCCTTGTGCGTTAGTGTGAGCTGCAGGTTCTAAAAGGGTTATCACATTACTTCTCATTTGGGCAATTTTGGAGAAAGGCTGATTGGCCCCACGAGAAGGGTAGAACAATAGAAAGCAGCTTTTCCTCCAACTTCAGCTGTGGCAGACATGTTTTCTCTCAGCATCATCTAGATGACAGTTTGGGACCAGACAAGCTTGAGCCCGAAGCTTATGTTAATCCCGATTAGCTATGCTGGACCATATTGCGGGACAGTCGTTCAGATATGACAACGCCAACGACTGTACAACCTGCCTTGTGTTTGCGTCAGACATGAGCAAGGGGTTCTCACGCCGTTCTTATATATTCTTTCCGTCCTCCGTACAGATGCAGGTGTAAATTTAAAAAGACTTGAAATGACAATGACACAATTCTATAATGTACCTTCAGCAGTCGCTGTTTTAAATCTGACATTCTGGCCTGAGAAATTAATTCTGAGAGGTGCCAATATTCTTTTGACAGGCTTCTCTCGCACCATGCTGCTCAATAAGCTGGTGATTGATGCCCCCCCTCCAGGTTCATTGACTGGTACTGTGATTTCTCTCTCTCTCTCTGGCCACACTCTGCTCTTTTCTATTGTGGGCAGACCTTTAAGGCAGAACATGCTGATGGGTAGATTGATGGGATGGAGTGGAAAAGTAGTCCAAAAACACATTATTGAGTTGCATGTCAATTGTAAATGTGTGTTCCTAATGGTTTCTGATTGATCACCTGGCAGGACATAAACTAGCCAATTATTTAGTCTGCTTTTTAAATGTGTATATTCATATGGAACTATATTAACATTGTGTTTCTAAATGAAATACCACAGTGTTCTGGCCAAGGAAAAACTATGTCTTGTGAAAGAGTATCACAGGCTGAAATGAAGACTTTTTCTGCAACAATTTGCTCACATGACATAGGACAAAAGATGAGCAGACCGAGTTGTTCTCTCATTGAGGCAAGACAGAGCAACGGACTACACTTGTGCCATGGAAGACTGCTAATGAGGGACTTTGTCAGCCCAGAGCCTGACATGATTAACAGAGGAAATGAAGGAAAGTAAGAGCAGAGAGAAATGCAGTTCATTCAGCCTCCAACGGTTCTTCCTGGCTCAAATGACCCCCGTCTCTGCCCGGACCAAATGCTCCCACTTGAGCAGGTGACACTTGGGTTTTGTCAGGAGCAATGGCAAAGGGCCAGTCTTTAAGGTAACACATAATGGTGCAGCAGAAACAGAGTGGCTCTTCTAGCCAAAGCTCATCCCGCATGTTGTCTAAAAAGCAACAACTCTAACAACAGTGGGTTTTAAGTCCGGCAGAGCCCTACTGGTTTTCATTTAAGATGTTGATTGGAGGCTGATTTGCACTTAGGACGCAAACGAACGCAATTAAATCAACTTGCTGGATTCAAAATAGACAGTGCTCTGTTGACTTGTAAAAATACAGAGATTTGAATCCTGCTGGCACACAAAAGGAATCTATGAAGCTGTGGATATTCACATCATCTCAGCAAATTATTCAAGTTTCACTTGAACAAGCAGCTCTGCATCCCAACATTACCATACCTTTGAATACAGCTGATATTTGACCAGCTGAAGTTTGCTTTGAATTTGAAAACGATATATTTGTCAGAGTGAAAGTATATATGCTGAAACATTTTGGTATGGATTTTATTTACCATTAACTCTATCTTGAAAGCAATCTCATTGTGCGCTGATCTCAGGATGACCCACGTCGAAAGAAAGAAGTAGTTCACATTTGGGTTTTTAGCAAGAGTACATAAACTAATAACATATTTCATGCATTAACAAATACATGTAAAACCTCCTGAGCTATCAGGAATGTACATGAATTAACAGTGTCTCATTCATCCCTTTTATGCAAAAACAATTCATTATATAGTAGGACAACTAAACTAATTCAGTCATCATGCTCCATGGGTTATTAATGACACTCATTCTTCTATAGTCAAGTCTTCGGTTCTTGGGACGGGCTAAAAACCTAAGCAGTGATGAAGAGGAATGTGTATTCTGTTTAATCCCAGTAATCATGGCTAACAAAGCATAGCTTCTTCATGTTTGTGGTCCTTCAAATTAAGTGGTTCTCTGGTCCTTCTTTAACATCGGCAAATCCATGCTTAATTGTAGAAGAAAATCAAATTTATTCAGTATTAATGGAATGGAATAGCACTACTAAAGACTAAAGTCATTAAAGATTCAGAACATGACGTGTTGTTTTGACAAAAACATAATCAACAAAGAGGGCCGACTCTGAGGAGCAGATTTGTCACAATGTGGAGTGCAGAGGTGTGGGCTCGAACAACAAAAAAGTGAGCCGTTTATTAGGCTGGAAGAAGCAAAGTCCACAGCAGGCAAAGTCCAAATTGTGAAGCAAAGGAAAACCCCAAAACAC
>VUQH01044014.1:0-12921 GCA_015106775.1 Etroplus canarensis | reverse complement strand
AGTGGAATGAGGGTCGAATGGGGGTCTAAGACGTGTACCATTATCTTGTGTTGGCACCCAGCTTTTATACCAGTGAGCAATTCCAGGACTACAAGTCACTGGAGGCGTACAATCAGTTTGTTAATGGTTGGGTTGGCGACGTTTCCTCAAGTGTCCTGCATGCACAGCTGCCTACAGCTTGCCTATAGCAATGGCGACCGCTCGTATGTTGTGACGTCATGTGGGAACTATGTATTGGCTTCAGTTTTCAGACCCCATGGCCACATTTTTGTTCTATATATAGACTTTGTCTTTATGGGAAAACTGGAGGCAATATGTATATAATAGAAAATAACTTTCTGTAAAAGTTTTAAAGTACTAGAAAACACACTGAGTTGTGGTTCTGTGACTTTTCAGTTGTTAAAGGGAAACGTCCTCGTGTTCAGCAAATACGCTGTCAGCATATTAGTTCTTTGCCCAAATTTTCTGAAGTCATTTCAGCATGAGGCCTCATTTTTGTTGTTTTACTCTAAAGTGGCGAGGTGCATGGGCCTCCAAAGATGCAGTTGGAGGAGTCCTTTGAGAGTAAAATCCAAAAAGTGGGCAGATGGAAAGTGCCTGATTGATTTGTTCAATTTGTTGCCTTTTCACTTGCCCACTTTTGCACCAGATCTTTGTTTTTTTCTATTTTCTCACATTGTAGGGAGGCTGTTGTTCTTCTGCCCTCCTGCCTCACTGTTTTTCCTCTCTATTTCTTTACTCCTCTGTCTTCCTCAGTGTTTATCCACCATCTATTCAAAGGCAAAAATAAAACCAAGAGCCTGAGTCCATCTGGACCTGTTGTGGCATGCCATTTGGCACCCTGAATGCCGGCCAGCCCTGGGCTGCCATCTGTGCCACTCTTTGTTACAGAGGTACTGGTCTGGGGCATCGCCAGTGGCACAGAAACCATCCATCTATTCATCCATCCATCCATCTAAGGAAATAGTGAGACGGTCAGAGAAGGGAAAAAGCTCTAACTAGGCCTGTTCCAAGTGACTGGCTCACCCTTGCTGTTTCATAAGCCCTCCAAATTATGCAATCTTGGACATCTTGCCCAGTCTTCAGTTTTCTTTGTGTGGGTGGTTCCATCTCCCTGGCCTCGTATAGTGGGATGAGAAGAGGTGTGGAGAGTGTGGGCAGATTAGTGGGCACTTGTTTTTGTACAGTTCCTTTGCAGCTGTAGCTCCCAAAGCCAAGCTCAAGTTTCACAGAAAAGCCTTGGCCACAGGCTTTCTTCCAGATCAGCAAATGAGTGCCAGTGGGTGATGAAGTGGCAGGGGTAAATTCATGCTGTATGTGTGTATGTGTGAGGGAGCGAGAATTTATGCACACGAGTTGGTCTGTTTGCTGTAGAGTGTGTTGGAATTGCTTCCCGCAGGGCCTGAGGCTCATTAGTTGTGATGCTGATACTTTCCTGCAAGGCAGCATACACACACACGCATACATATGCACGCCGGAGACGTGACCATGCTGAGAATCCCTGCATCTGAGTGTTTACCCTCTGATTCCCTCTGCGCGTCACCAGATTAGTGATTCAAACACAAGGGGAGGCACCACCGGGGAGGCCTCAGATACAGTAGCTTTCAAATGTTTTGTAGTTTATATCAAGAGATGTATCAGTCTGGGTGAGGCGATGCGCTGCATATGGAGATGTTTTTTAACAGAGGAGAGGTTTTTCTCACATCACTTGCCCCACATCCGGCCAGCAGTAATCACTCGCTCAAGGGATTTGTAGCACCTCCGCCTCCTTATGTAATGTTGGCCGCTGTACCAAGAAACGTAACAGCTGGCAGCGGCTTTAACACTATTATACACTTTTCAAGTGTCTATTTAGGAACTTGATTAAAATGTTTTGGGATTTTTATAATCCAAACAATTGTAGGCAATCACCTCACTCTTATTTTGAAAGTCCAACCACTGCTAAACAGCGAGCCCAGCCTTTCCTATCTCCTGTTTCCCCTAAATGTAGGCAGACATGTCGCTGTGGCGCCCCTCTATATGATTCAGCTGCATCTGCACACAGCCAAAACAAAACCTGCAGCTGCCACAAATGAAAAGCTGTACCCACAGGTCCACCTTTGAAATATTAAGCACTGGTTTTGTTGGTAATGGTTTATATATTACCAGATTCATCTGTGTGATATCATGAGATTACAGATACACTTGTGAAAAATGAAGTACACTCACTTTGAGTTCCGTGGTTTTGCATATCAGGACATAATTTTAAAAAAACATCTGGTCTAAAAATTTTTAAATACAAACTCAGATGAACAACGACATACGATATATTCAACTGTGTCATTAATTACTTACCAAAATATCAAGACCATATTGAAAATTAAGTACACCCTATGATTCAGTAGTTCATAGACCTGCTGTGATGTGCGGACAGCGTCACTGATGAAGAGACAGGAGGCAGAGCTGGAGATGCTGAGATTTTCACTGGGAGTGATCAGGATGGACATCAGTGAGTCCATCAGAGGGACAGCTCAGGCTGAGAACTTTGGAGACAAAAGTTAGGGAGGCAAGGCTGAGATGGTTTGGACATGTTCAGAGGAGGGATAGTGGATATATTGGACAAAGGATTGTTGAGGATGGAGCTTCCAGGCAGGAGGAGAAGAGGAAGACCACAGAGAAGATTGATGGATGTAGTGAAGGAGGACATGCAGAGGGTTGGTATGAGGGAAGAGGATGCAAGGGATAGGGTGAGATGGAGGCAGGTGATCCAGTGTGGTGACCCCTGACGGGAGCAGCCAAAGAAAGAAGAATGATTTTATGAGGACAAACTGGTATTTTACTCAGTACCTGCGTATCACAGCAGAACAGATCTGTACCACACTGGACCCAGCAGACTGTTGCTTCATGTTCAGTATGCTAATCTTATGTTCTCAGTCACACCACATTGTTTAGCATTTACCAACTGAGAGAGTGCTCCTCAAATACACACACACACACACACACGTTCTCAGAGGTCAGAGAGCAGGGTCGTCTCCACAATGGAGCCATAAGAAATAATCCAATAAATGGAATGATATGACTTTAGAGAGATTTAACAAGAAAACTGAAAAAAGAAAAACTCTCCTCTGATACCTGGACTGTCCTTCAGTGAACACTTGATGAAAGTCCAGGTAATGGAACAGAAGCACTCCCATTATCTCTCATTTACCAAAAACACATTTTTCAAGTAATGACTCTCAAGTAATGATTCCCACCGGATCATCTTCTGTCGTTTTTAACCCTTTGATCCTCACGTACTCATCCTATTTCCTCTCATTTCGTATCGTATTATCACCTCTTCTTGCTTACAAGACCGCTGTCAGGCTAACTACGGGTCTGACTTTTTTGGACATGCTCAAACCTAGCCAAAATGAATTTGACCAAAAAGCCTTGACATTTTCCTCGAGTTCCTAAACTATCAGCCCACATCCTGCAGTTCTACTCTTATCTGAAAGCTGCACATGTGCAGGCCTCTGCTTACCACTTCCATGCAGGACTGAAGAATTGGTACACTAGTCCCAGTGCATGAACGTTGGCCCTAGAGAGACTAGCAGTTGAATTGTTTAGTTGCTCAAGTGCAATAAAGAGGAAAACCAAAAGTTGCCAGTTAGGTTTGCTTTAGGCTGAATGTCACTTCACTGAAGTGGTGAGTTTTGTTTGAGTTTAATGCTATGACTCTATGAAACTGGACTGGTTATGAGATTTTTTTTCCAAGTATCTATTTCATGTCTTCATTCAAGTGCTTATTCCTATATCTTTTTACTTTTATTCTAAGTATTTTACTTATATTTTAAGCCTTTATTTGAAACTAAGTAATAGAGCTCTATTGATTTAACCAGCACTTTGGACCAGAATGCAGGCACACATGCTCTACGGAAAAACTCACTGAAAAAGCTGATAAAATGAAGTCCAGCATTAAACTATAACAAAAGCAGGGAATAAAAAAATCACAGCAAACACAGGCCGGAAACAAGTAGGCACCAGGGGCTGAGACGAGGGGCAAAGAAACTCACAGGAGGAAAACAGATAGTCCAACAAGGACAAAGGAAAAGACAAGACTGTGCATAAACAGAGGGCCGGTTGGGGATGAGAAACACACAGGACCACCAAGGCTCAAGAATCATTAAATTTCTATGTTTTCCTAAGGGATGATTCTGTCTTTATTTATACTGTAGAAAGTGAAAAAAGCCAACTTTCAAGTTAATAGTTCTACGAGCTTTAGAAACACAAATGTCAAGAAGAAAATGGATTTGATGCATAATGCCAAACTTTTCCCTATCTCATAATGCTAAAGGATGCTTCAGAAAAATCATGGATCCAGATCAGCTCCAAAATTTGATCACTTCTGAGAGGGCCCAAGTCCCACCACTTGTAAAGTTATTGAACCAGCTTTGTGCACAATCCTGCTAACAAACAAATGGTGGAGGTAACAATAACACACAGAATGACTAAAAACTAATGAAAACCGCATTGACCATAAGAAGAGCAGTCAAAGACTGCATACCTCCAGCAAAGCTCAAAAGCCTATCTCGCATTGTTGAAGAATCCTTCAAAGAATCCTGGATCCAGATCCAGTTAATCACTTCTAAAGTGGTCCAAGTCCCACCACTAGTAAAATTTTCAACTGTAACTTTATGTGTAATCCTGCTAACAAACGAACAAGTGAGTTCTTCGTTCATTTCTCCCTAAACCTACAGCACGTTTGGCTTGACACTGCCAAACAGAAACAGCTTAGACAGCAAAATAACCAAACTGACATCATCTGTGTGATTAATCCTGATGTTTGAACAAGATTTTTAAAGTGATATTTAGCAGTTTTCACAACCTGTCTACATCTGTTAGCGAGCTATGCTGAGCTTAAACCTAGAATTTTCATTTTCACAATCCATTCTTCTGGTAATGTCTGAATACCAGAAGAAAGTAAAAAAAATAAAGCCATTTTGTCCAGAACAGTCAAATGGCATGTAAAACACCCTGTGAGCATGCTCAGATCAAGAAAGCCTCAGCTGACAAAGAAAATTAATAACCGTTGTTATGACACCCGCTGGTAGTGTCCCTTGTAATGTAATGGTTTGCACATTATACTTACATGCAAAAGGTCCCTTGTTCAATTTCAGGTGGGGACACAATCAATGAACTTTATTAATCCCCACCTGGGGAAATTCAAACCACAGACACTCCTATGGATAGAATGCACAGACACGCTTTTTACATGCAGCATGTAGTGAGGGGGGTCGGCGAGCAAGGCCGCCCATTGCAGGCGCCAGGCAGCAATGTAGGGGGTCCAGTGCTTTGCTCAAAGGCACCTTGGCAATGCTCGGGGGGGGTGAGCTTGTATTGGCGGCCCTCAGCAACCCTCCAGCTCCCAAATGAGTCCTCCGACCCATTGAGCCAAGCCCCTCTCACCATGGAGGGTTGCGTCAGGAAGGGCATCTGGCGTAAAACCTCTGCCAAATTACCAATGTGGATTCATCTGTTGTGGCGACCCCTTGGTGGAGAATACAAGGGAGCAGCTGAAAGGTACAGTACATGTCATCATACCTGCTAGTGCTGACTGAGGTTTTAGGTTTTGTCAAGCCTGCTAACACAATGAAAGCCTGGATATGTTGAACTTGCTTCGTAGTACACCCCTCTGGTCACCTTAGTGTACTTGGCTGCGTATTATTAGTATTATCCATAAAACAGCCACAGTCTCTGTAGTATTAAAGTAAACTTTTGAACTAGGCTTTAAAAGTTTGTGGGTTAAAGCAGCTGACCTGGAACCTTTAATATTTTAGGTGTCGTTATTGTATTCCTCTGCTGCTTCACTTGAGGTGTCTGCCAACAGCCAGTAAATCTTGGAATAAGAGCCAGCCGTGAAGGATCTGGAAGCTGGAGAGGTGTCGGTTCACCCCCTCAGCACTGCCAAGGTGCCCTTGAGCAAGGCGCCTTCACAGGCTGCCTTCTCTCACTCTGTCACCTCTCCATAATGCATGTTTACTGCTTGTGCATGTGTGTGTATACTTTGAACAGCATGTAGAGTTGTATATGTATAACATCAACAGAGTGAAAAGAATTTGAAGTTTCCCCGCTGTGGGACGATTAAAGGATTGCTTTCTTTCTTAATCCCTGACCCAGAGGTTTTTCATGAGAAAATGTAAAAGTTCTCATAAATGAACTTTATGTCATATAGACTGTGTTGCTATGGGGTGTAACCTACACATAGTTTTTTTTAACATACTGTGAAGTTTCCTTATTGATCCAGGGTGGGGCATCCTCTCAGCCTGCTGTCCTTGGAGATGGAGGAGGGCAACAGGGAGGAAAGGAAAGGAGGAGCAGGGGTTGAGTTGGCCAGGGTGGTTTGTTTTTGGGAGTGGCTCATTGTTTCCCTGGTTTCCTCAAGTCACTTCCCCAACGACACAATCATATGAAGTAAATAGAGAAATGCACAGAGTACAAAAAAGAGACTTTTAGGTTGCCGGGTCAACAATTTGTTTGGAAATTGGAAAGTTTAAAACTAAAGTTCTTTGATTTGGTTTGAATTGTTTGCAGCTGTCAATAAAGAGGATTCTGGCCAACACAGTACAGTCTATGTGGTAACTACGGACATTTTTCATCTTGATTCCTACAGAACATAAAAAATATTTTTGCAATTAATCATTTCTGAATGCACTTCGCCTTATTTTGGTGTATGAATGGGTTGATTTGATGGTTTCTTTGATTCAGTGAAAGGCGTTTGAAATTCATAATCACTGTGTTCATTGAAATATACATTTTTTTTGTCTTTTGAATCATAATATGCGGCAAAATGAAATTAGAAAATAGAAAAACACATTTTCTCGAACCGATGAATAATTCATCACCCTCTGTTCAAATAGTATTGTTACAGTATTGTCAATTCAAATAAGTCTTCAATAAATTAAACTGAATTCATATTAGTTAAAATGAATGGAGAAAAAAGGAGAAAACACACACACACACACACACACACACACACACACACACACCAGCCTTCCAGCTGCTCTGGCTAATTACAAGCGTTGGCCAGACCAGTAACCCCCCGGCCCCCCGGCCGACCTCTTGTGTTTTTATGCAGTTAATGATATTATTGTTTGGCGACGCTGCTGCACCTGCTTCCTCCAACACAGCTAACGGCAGGTGAAAAAAAAGGTCTGGCAATAATTTATCACTCTCAGAGCAATCATCAGCAGGACTGACTTAGCGTTTTTTTGTTTGTTTGTTTTGTTTTTTTAATTGCACTGAAAATTGTTTTTCATGGTAGAAATTGCCAAATGCTTTGAAGGAATGGTTTAAATTCTTTAAAAAAGCATCTTTCCTAAACCATTATTTAATGCAGGCAGTGACATCCCATTACATATAAAACCGCCTGATACTCCTTGAGATTTTCCACTTATGCATATTTAAATGAAGAAAAATAAACTTCCACATATGCACATATCATTTCTGCCTCTCCATTTCATCTTCAGTTTTCCTCTACTCTTTGATGGGTGCCTCTAACTGGTCAAAATCAGGTTTTATTTCCTACTTTGCATATACACTACATAGAAAAAATTATTGCCCTGGGCCCCTTGATTCCAGTGAAGGGAAAACTTAATACTTCAGCTTACCAAAATATTTTAGACAATTCTACGCTTCCAACTTCATGTGAACAGTTTGTGGAAGGCCCTTTTCTGTTCCAGTATGGCTGTGCCCCAGTGTACAAAGCAAGCTCCATAAAGGCATGGTTGGATGAGTTTGGCGTGGAAGAACTTGACTGGCCTGCACAGAACCCCAACCTCAACCCCATCCAACACCTTTTGAATGAACTAGTATGGAGTTTGTGATCCAGGCCCCCTCATCCAACATCAGTGTCTCACCTTACAAATGCTCTTTGGGATGGATGGGCAGAAATTCCCACAGACACACTCCAAAATCTTGTAGAAAGCCTTCCCAGAAGAGTGTCTGGCTCCAACTTAGTATGAAAAGTTCCTGCAGTGCCTGTAGTTTCTATAGAAGCTTGCAGGTGACCCACTGGCTGAGATGCAGCTTTCCCTCCTTTAAACTACTTTGATATTCAGTCACTTAAATGGATTTGCTCCCAATCGCAGTTAGTGCCAGCAACAAAGAAGACTTGAGAGCCATAACACTGTTTATCTTATTCAATGCTTGACTATATCCAACATTTGTAGTAACTGCCTAACCTTTGACACAACAAAAACACATTTTAGCTGCACTTGCAGATAACTTTTTCAGTTTTCATCGTGACAACAAAAAATTTGTGAAGTCTAAGCAGTATACTTATCCCACAACAAACCTTTCTGGACTCAGTATAGATGGGATTTGTAGCAGATACAGAGAAAAATCAATAACGACTGAAAAAAAATGAAATGATTGAGGGTTCGTTTCAATTAACTAGAATTTACACCACACAGGTTTGCGGCAGAACTAAATGTGTTTTCTCCCTATTTAAAGAGTGTTTGTCCACACACCTGAGATCTGGGAAGCGGCACCACCGAAAGCCTGAGATGGGAGTCTCATGGGAGTGCGTCTGAGTGGGACAGACATTGTTTGTGACAGTTTAAAGGTGCAGTCTGCACTCTCTAAGTCTGGATGGGTGCGAAGAAAACTGGAGGAGCATAGAGAGGCAAGCTTTGCAAAAAAAATTGGTTCACATAAAATGGTTTGCACCTGTATATCCTATTAGCTATAAAAACACCCACTTTTGCATATGTAGAAAGAGAAAATAAAGCAATACTCGTTAAGAAGGATACTTAAGAGTGGAGTAGTCTTAAAGTAAATTCAAAGTTTCACGACTAAATACAACGTGGATTATTACAGGCAGTGTGGATGTTTCGACAACATATTTTTTAATTCAGACATTTGTGTTTATAGCCCTACAAGTGAAAATAATGAAAAGTTGTGCGTGTTGAGGGCATTATCTGCCAGTGACAGTTTCAGGTAGATTTCTCATCCCTTTTGGTATCTTCCGATCTGATTTAAGGCAGAACTATTAGAGAAAAAGGAGAACCGTGGGAAGAGTAATCTGTTCCAACCCAATCCTGAGAGATAAAGCCCTGTTTGAACAGCAGATTAGACTGATTACCACCAAACTACCAAAATCCTGCTGATTTGGGGACAATTAACACATTGTGCCTGAAGAGGCTGATAAACTGAGATTTAAAGTCATTTCACAAACGTTTGCTTATTTAATTTCAGGGTTACGGAATCTGATGTGAATGATGACAGTTCAGTTTCCTCCATGTTCTATCATTCACTTCAGCTGTACTGAAAGTGACATGAGTTAATTTTTGTGTGTTGCTCAATTCCAGCTCTTATGCTGAGCCTCAAATTAAGACAATTTTGGGTGAATCAGGACGGGAGACTTTCTGCTGCGGTCCTTACACGCATGCACAACACAGAAGGGAATTATCCTCGTGGATTACATAAAGGAGCTGCCTAAACCAGACTTAGCAGCACACTTGATGCCAACTTGATAGCTATGAAAGCCCCAGAATATTTGCACATTGGCACAAACATTCGATTAGGTAGCTGGGAGGTTAAATGTCCGAGCCTGAAGTGCTCCTAACCCTAACCATAGGTTTTTAATGCCTAACCCTTAGCAAATTTTTAAACCTGCTTCTTATTAAGTAGATGATTTAAAGTTGGAGATTCTTATATTAGAAAATAAAGGCAGAGGGATGACGTACAGTCCACCCAAACTGCTTTGAAAGGAATTTAGAGGGTAAGTAGCAGCCAGGTGCTACCAATCAAATCCAGTAGATTAACTGATCTCCAGCCAGTGTGAGCACCTCTATAAAAACAGAAGTTTTGGCAGTTTGCTGGTCTGGGAGCATTCAGGTGTGTGCCAAGGCAATATTACAATCTTCCCAGGAATGCAAGTCCCAGCAAATTCTCCCCAAGGTCAGACCGTGCAATGCTCAGAGAAACTGCACAAAACCCAAGAACTACATCTCAGATGCTACAGATCTCAGTTAGAATATCAGATGTTAAAGTTCATGACAGTAAACTTAGAAAAAGACTGAAAAAATATGGCTGGTTTGGAAGGGTTGCCAAGAGAAAGGCTCTTCTCTCTAAAATGAGCATGGCAGCATCGCTTATGCTTACAAAGTTGCATCTGAACAAACCACAAGACATCTGGAACAATGTCCATTGGACAGACCAGACCAAAGAAAGGATGTACGGCCATAACACACAGTGCTACTTTTGGTGAAAACCAGACACGGCACATTAGCAAAAACACCTCCTACCAGCTGTCAAGCACGGTGGTGGTGGGGTGATGATTTGGGCTTGTTTTGCAACCACAGGAACCACTTTTAAAAAATCACAAGAAAGTCTGGCTCCTTGGAAGCAAAATATAAAGAAAAGAGGGGTTGGTCAACACTTTTGCACGATACTGTATAACTGTTGTAATAGCAGGCTGTAAACATGTTTATCTCAGCTGTGAAATTGGGCAAGTTAACATGGGAGCCAATGAGGATTGACTCACTTTTGTAGCCATCCTCAAGGGTCCATTAGGGGAACTGCAGTTTTTGACACATATACTAGCATTTTTGAGCCCCAGTTGTTTCTGCTTCATTAGTGTTGACAGGCTTTATCAAAGATCAAAGCTTTTGCACATCGCAAAAGCTGAGAAAAGCTGCTCTGGTTTTACTTAAAACTTAATGCAACTTCATGCTTCACTTAAATTTTGGACTCTTTGATCTATACCACTTCATAGATGTTCCATAGGAATGCCACTCCCACAGCCATGGAGACAGCACAGATTTTTTGTTTTGCTTTGTTTTTTTACTGTTATATAAGCACATTCTTGACTCAATTGGATCCAGCAACTTCTCCACATGGTTTTTATCAGCTGTGCTCAGAGCATTAGGAGTTGACTGACAGTAGTAGAAGGGTGAGGAGGAGGCGGGGGTGCTTTTGAGAGAGGTGGCTGCTGTACACGGGGGAGGTGGGAAGGGGAAAGGGTTCCTCTTGTGTGGTCGAGATCACTTTACCAGAAAGAAATGTGGACACTTGTCTGTACTAAGGAAACAGATTGAGCAGTGAAATTCCAGGCATTCCTTCGGCACCAAAAGGGGGTCGCCTTGGTGACTTAGGTGGGACAAATTCCTCACAGTCCCCTGGGATTTAAAAGTGTAGGGGGTAGCAGGGGGTGGATGTTGGGTTGTTAAGGGTATCATTAAGGAAAAGCTGTAATGGTATCCCAGCAAGAACTGATTTTGAAAAGGTAGTCTAGTTAGGAAAAGGGTGCAATATCTGCCTTTGGGAGGTAGAAAATGGCACAAAACTGTAGTACTTTCAGTGTCTTTTCTACATAAAAATAGTGAATTTGCATAGGACTGTGCGATATAACAATATATGTTGAGTGAGGAAATATAAACAAATATCATTTCATATTCTGCTCTATCATTTATTTCGTGGAGCCAAAAAACACGCTGTTTACTCGGGATGTTCCAGAACTGACCAGTTGGTTTAACATACAAATACTGCATGGGTGTTTAAGAGCTATTTGAAACCAGTGACTTTTCTTTGATAATTCAATTATGTTTTGTGCTGCACTTTGCATGTGTCGTGTTGCACACACACACAATGCCAGATTAGTTTCCTGAATGTGGTAAATATGAGCTGTGCTAGCAGCAGTAGCCTAATTCTTTGCAGGCTAGCGTCCGCACAGCTGTGCAGACTGTGGTTGCACGTCGCTTTGGTTGCATGGTTATAAGTCAGTTTGCTCCTGACACAGCTGACATCCGAGCGCTCATTCTCTACATTAAAGTATGCAGAAATGCACTGCTTCTTGCTATTGCCATCTATCCCACGCGGCTAGCCTACTTTCAACTGCTACAACACAACTTCCCATCACAGGGAGAGAGGCTCCGCAACTGCTGGAGCTGCAGCAGTGAACGGTGGTTGCTGTTTCACGTTAAATAAAAGAGGAATAATTTGTGCAACCAACTAGTGTTTCTGGTGCAAACTAGCAAGAGCAACTAGAAGCCCACATCCCTGCTGTTTACAACAATATTTATTTATCATTTGGTGACAGGAGGCCCATCATGTCTTAATTATCTGATATACGTTTGAAAAGTTCCATCTTTGCATTTGGTGCCTTGTACACCAATATTTATTTTAGGTCTGTATTCATTTACTTTTGAAAAGTGGTTTATTTTTTATAAATTAGTGTTTTATATTTTTACATCCTTAAACATTTGCATAGAAGTTCTTAATAAAAATACAAAAATAATCACATATGAATGAGAACCATTCATTTTTATGCCTCTGCCACAGAGGCATTCTGTTTTCAGGCTGTCCATCCAGCTGACTTTTTTGCTGGATCCTCACCAGTATGGTTCATCACCATAATGGCTAGAAGAACTGATCACATTTTTAGGGTCCATACATCTGTCCATTATAAAATTTACCTCTACAAGAGCTGACTTGCTTGCTTTAGCTTTTCCAGACTTTGTATGGTTAATACCTATGATGGGTAGAACATCTGATAACATTTATGATATTGTAGGGTCAAAGGTAAACCAGCCACAGGGGCCCACAAGCCAGTGTAGTCCTAGTGCCGGTCCCAAGCCCGGGTAAATGGTGAGGGTTGCGTCAGGAAGGGCATCCGGCGTAAAAACTTTGCCAAATCAAATATGCGGATTCATAACACGACTTCCATACCAGATCGGTCGCGGCCCGGGTTAACAACGACTGCCTCCGGTGCCGTTAGCCAACAGGGTGCCGGTGGAAACTATGCTACTGTTGGCCGAAGACCAAGGAGGGGGAGAGGGGGAAAGCGTGTTAGGAGGCAGAGAGAGAGAAGGAAAGGTAGGAGGGTGGAGGTGAGAGTAGGGACTTTAAATGTAGGGACTGTTACTGGTAAAGGGAGAGAGCTGGCTGATATGATGGAGAGAA
>VUQH01044009.1:5735-27043 GCA_015106775.1 Etroplus canarensis | reverse complement strand
ATATATATATGAAATGATAAGAAAACAAAACCATGTACACTGTACACAAGCTCTTAGAAAAGGTCGTGCTCAACAGTAGCTGACCACAGACTTCATTTCCACTAGTTCTAGCTTTCTGTTGGATGTTTGTGGTTAGCACCTCTTATCAGAGAGAAAGTGAGAGGGAAGGGAGGTGATGGGTGGAGGCTGGACAGGGGTTCCTCTTCAGTGTCTCCTTTAATTTACGCTTTCTGAGTGGACTGCTGACTCCAGCCTCCTCCGGTCAATCAGATAACCTTCCACAGGATGAGCATGTAACAGAGTTAAATGACCCCTTCAAGCCTGACTATGAAGAGTTGACTTCTGTATGACCTCTCCAAGCTATTCATGTTAGCAGACTTTCCTTTTTCTAAATCCCTACTGACTCACTTGTCAGTTGGCCTGTCTTATCTGTCCTGAGGATGGTTGTTAACTCACTCTATTTACCCAGAGGTCAAAAGTCAGGCTCTGATTTGACTTGCTTGTCTAAACTCTTCTGGTATCAATCTGTCTGCAAAAAGTCCACACAAAGTCAGGATTAAGTCAAAAGATCTTAGCCCACATAGATAGCATTAATAAACAAAGAAAAGGGGTAGAACTGGTGGTTACTTCTAAATGGTTAATTAATATTTACACAAGAACAAATAGCATGCAGTGATGTTGAACCCTGGAGTGTCTTTATGCATGTACCTTCAGCTGCTCCCTTGTATTCTCCTCAAGGGGTCACCCCCAGCAGATTAATCTGCATTGCTGATTTAGCAGAGGTTTTACATGGGATTCAACCCCCCATGGTGAGAGGGATTGTGTCCCCACCTGGAATTGAACTAGGGAACTTTTGCTTGTGAGGCAATTGTGTAAACAACTATACTATGGGAACACTGGAGTGCCTTCCTGCATGCATCTGGTTAATTCAGCAGGACTTCAGATGAGTTTCATTCTACAGCTGTGTTGTCTTATCTAATGCGAAAAGGCATTGCTTCACAAAGCCATCCTAGCCAGTGTTCTTCCAGTCCCATATATAGAGAAGCTCTTGTAAGCTTCATGTTCTCAGTGCGTGGCTTAGACAGAAAAAATTGGAATATAAAAGAATGATGTAAGAAAAATGTGGTGATTTTTCTATCAAAGCAACTTGGAAACAGAAAATGCTGCATCAGATGTTCACTGCTGACTGGTCAATATTTCACATTGTGCAAAAAAACTACAGAAGAGGGGAACGTCAAACAGAGCAAATGGGGAAAAAAGTCTTCAGACATCAGTTAACCCATTAAAATACAATTTTCCTCAAGTATTCTCAGCTTGTTCCACATTTCTCATATGATATTCATGTTACACATGAGAACAGGAACATTTTTCACCTTTGATGACTGAATATGTCATGATATTGGAAATTTTGTAGATGTCTTGTACATCATTTTATATAAATTTCTTATTTTGTTTCTTAAAAACATTTCCATCAGCATTAAAATTAAAGCTAAATTCATATTTTTTTACTCTGTCTGTTTGGATGTAGGTTTGTTTGTAAGTTTGTCATGTCATGGCAACACAGGCAAGCCCAAAGGAAATTTTTAAAAAACTTGGTGAAAATTGTGTTTATTTACAGTTGCTGTGAAAATTATTTCATGGGGCATATTTAATCTAGAACATGAAGTTATGCAAGATCAGATGATCATCAGCAGATCTCACTGAACTACACCCTGCCCCAAAACAAAACAGTCCATTTAATAAGTAGGCTTTAACTGTTACTGCTGGTGGTTTGTTTTTGACACTAACTGTTGTTACCAGAGATGAAAATGTAAGGAAATAGTGAATATTTCTTAGTGTTACTCTTTCTCATGTAGTTTTCATTAACTAAAAACACTGATCTAAAAACACATCTCTGATCACACAGCAGTTGGTTTGTATGCAGTCATGTGAAAATGAAACTTTTCACAGGACTCTATGCAGTCCTGTCAAAAAATAAGTACATCGTTACTGCTGCCATAGGAATTAGGAGGTTAAATAGCAGCCAGCGGCTTCAAATCAAATACACTTGTTTCGTTGATCAGCCAGTGTGATCACCTTTATAAAAGCAGTTGTTCTGGCAGTTTGCTGCTTCAGAGCAATCAGGTGTGTGTTAAAACAATGTCACCCCAAGATCAGAACATGCAATGCTCCAAGAAATTACAAAAATTCCAAGAGCTGTATCTTGGACTCTACAGGCATCAGGTAGCATGCTCAGTGTTAAACATCATGACAGTACAATTAAGAAAAGACTGAACATGTAGGGCTTGATTGATAGGTTTATGTACCATGTGAAAAAAATCTTTGTAAAAAAGAACATAGCAGGACAGCTTAAGTTTGTAAAGTTGCACCTGAACAAACCACAAAGCTTCTGGAACAATGCCCTATGGACGAATGAGACCAAAGTAGAAATGTTTGGCAATAATGCACAGTGCCACATTTAGTGAAAACCAAGCACAGCATATCATAACAATCACCTCATACCAGCTGTCAAGCATGATGCTGGAGGGGTGATGATTTGGACTTGCTTTGCAGCCACAGGACCTGGGCAGTCATTGAGTTGACCATGAAGTCCTCTGAATACTAAAGTATTCTAAATTCAGATGTGATGCCACCTGTTTGACAGCTAAAGTTCATGCAACAGGACAGAGATCTTAAGCACACCAGCAAATGTACAACAGAATGGTTGAAAAGAAAAGAATCAGTGTGTTGCAATAGCCCAGTCAAAGTCCAAACCTCAACCTGGTTGAAATGCTCTTGTGGGACTTTAAGGGAGTTGTGCATGGACAAATGCCCATAAAGCTCAGTGAACTGAGGCAATATTGCAAAGAATAGTTGGCCAAAATTCCTCCACAACCATGTGAGAAACTGATAAAGTCATAACTAAAACACTTACCTCAAGTTATTGCTGCTAAAGGCGATTCTACAAGCTATTGAATTTTAGAAAAAAGAATGTTTTTACAAGACTGCACAGAGTCCAGTGGAAACTTTCTTTTTCACATGACTGTATGTATACAGGTTTACTTGCTTACTGCACTGTTGAAAGTGGTCTTCCTCAACAATTATGCAATCTTGGTCTTAAAGCAACTAAAATTGTATGATTATGTTCTGAACACTAGAGAGCAAATTGTACTAACAATAACTAACTAACTAACTAACTTGATGAATGAAGTGTCTAACAAACTGTGTTTAGCAAAGCCTCTATCAACCACTGATATCTTCCAGGACTCAAGGCTTATTGCCTTCCAGTAGGAGCCTCACCAGCCCAGACAGTCTGCTCTTTAGATTTCAGTGGATGTTTGACATGTTAAGTCCAGTGGGTTTGTCTAAGCTTACAGTCCCATCTTGAGTACATGCATGCGGAGACATATTTGCAGCTGGACACACATGTACTGTGAGAAGATAAAGACCCACATGCAAAAAATGCACTTGAACGTGCACAGCTATGGAGGGCTTATTTTGCTGAAACTGCAGTATTTGGTACATTTGTTCTTTAAAACAATAATACAAAGAGAAAAGCTAACCAAACATTATTTAGTCACAGGCTGAAAGCATGCATGCATCAGATGCAAAAATCAATAATAATTAAGCTGTTATGTTAAATAACATTTACAGCATATGATGTCTTATTTAAAAAACATCAATGTCATGCATTTTTTTAAACAAACCAAAAAAATAAAAAAGCATTAACTTTAGAGTATTATATAGTGCGATAACTGATCGTTTTTAACTACATTATGGTTTATGCACTGAGGACTTTAGCTCTGCATCCATATATGATGCCACCATGATTTAAGAGCTACCATAATGCATGACTGCTGTTTTTATAATTGCTACTGGTTGCTAGCAGAGGTCAGTAGAAGTCACTACCTCAACGGCCCTTAAAATATCTAAAACCAGGCAGGCAGCCTTCACTTTCACTACACAAACACAGTCCTGTCACAACAACACTTCTAGACTTACTAAATCTACTGGAACTGCTCCATGTTCACGGGTAGCAAAGAGCGAGGTCTATGGGCCCAATCATGAAAAGGGCAAACACATGTTTTGTGTCACAGAGTAATCCGTAGGGTCCATGTAATTGATACAGTATGTGGTGCTGGCCTGCTCCTGGATGCTGGCCAAGATCGATGAAAAGGGTGAGATCATGGTTCTATTTTTGGAGCTTTAAATTTATGCTGATCTAAAGCCCACTGTAATTTAGGGAATCATAGATGAATGCTCATGTAAATCAGTTTCAACATACGGAATCATACACAGACAACTTTTAAAAGTCAATACAGAGAGAAACAATGTACACACATATGCATATAAACCATATAAACCTTTTCTGTAAACACAAACAAACATCTGTTGTTCCAAATTTTATTCCTACTACAAGAAGCTAGATCTGCTTGGCTTATACCTTGATGACATCAGTATGAAGAAGGAACATGGGAAGTCTCTTCTTGATTTACATAGTAAAGCATTCTGTCTCTGCCTCACATCGGGAGCACATCTGGGTGCCATTAACCACTTGCTCTAACCCCAGGCTCAGTCCTGCATCTCTGTTACCCTCCCATTACCTGCCATAACCCGCAAAACATGCTCTTCACGGGGCAAGCAGTGCTCTGTGGTTCGCTTTTTTATGACACAAGGATATACAGAGTTTAATTGAGACAAGAGATCCTTTGCTTTGGGCCTAGCTGGTGTCACGTTGGCATATTGAGTCATATTAAATTTTTAACCTAGCTGCTGTTGAAAAGTAAAATATCTGCAGTTAAAATAATAGCTAACAATATTTTATTGGGGTGAGTCTGTGTTTACTCCTGGAAATGTTTTTGTCCTCAAAAGAAAAGCTGTTGTCCATTGAGTCAAATATGCCCAGAGCAAACTCCATCAGCATATACTGTATAAAACAAAGGTCTCTTTCATGCTCCATATCAAACACTAAAACCTATTCAAGATCATCTAATGGAACAAAAATCTTTGAGTGCTGCACAAACAAAACAAGTTCAGATCTAAATTTATTTCCAATTAAGACCCACTCATAAGGAAAATTAATAAAAGCTGGGCAAGTCCTAACTTTTAAATTCACTATTGCTGTTTTGTATTTGCAGCTGACACCACACTCTAACTAGGGCGTATAGTTCAGGATAGGGTAAAATATGATTGACATTCTGTTTGTTTTTACCAACAGAAAGTTTTATAGGCTGGGTATTTCATATATTTTAATCATTTTATGTCAAACTCCTGAAAACCAGCATATGGAGTTGGACAGTGAAAGTGATTACAGCTCTATATACTGTAGGTGTTGGTAAAACAATCTTCCGTCTTCATTAGCAGACATTGTTTGGAGAGTGTTTATAACACTGATCAAGCGTTTCTTGATCTGAGGTTGAAAATAACTGCTGACCTTGGAAACAAGCTAATGAGACAAACTGCACTCAGAGACCCCCATTTATATTGGATAATAAACATAGTCTTCATCTGCAAATGTGGTTTTAAGTCCCATAGGTGCTCAGATTCATGGGAAGTTTGAAAACCTGTTGGGTTATGACAAGAGAAGACTTCATCTGCTTTTGTAATCAGTATGATTCCAAATGGACTAAAGAGCCAGAACAAGACAGCTGGTATACTTTGATTTTTAAACGTCTGTTTCCACCGTCAAGAACAGCCAAAAGCTTTTTCATATTCTTATTTACATATCAAAGTCCTTCTAAAAATAAGTTTGCCTTCTGCAGTCATCCTGGAAACAATTAATGTGGAAAGAGCCATTACATTAATTTCAGGAGTCATGGGATAAGAAGAAAAATGCATCAATGCATCAGTCGCCATTGAACTCTAACAAAAACTGCTTTAACAGTTTGGTGACTTGGTTCCAAAAAAAGCTTTTAAAAGTATTTTTTACCTTGCAGGTTATATTTCTGCTTCACATACAAAACATGACATGACATCAAGGTTTAATTCATGGTTCAGGTCAGAATGCCAACATGATCCATGTCTCTGGCTCAGCCCACCTGAACACCTGTACAAATGCTATGCTACTTGCTGTTATATATGTGCTGAAAAGTGCTAAATACATTTAACTTCATCTTTACTGTAGTATAGAGTAGGTATGCTTGCCACCACACATTTTGAAGTATCATCCCTCAGCTGTGTGCATGTGTCAGTGCAACAGCATGATTGGTTTCTATGTTTCCTGGTTTGGCTGCTATAGATCCAATAATTGACTCATTTGGGATAAGAGAAGTAACTTGTATGACATGATAGTATTCTCCCATCTATTCAGGATTCTGTAAGTGCGGGGGCAAAGCGGAGCAGTGGTTAGCACTGTTTCCTCGTTTGAATCTGCTGGCCAGCTTGGGGTCCCTTTGTGTGTAGTCTGCATGTTCTCCATGTCACTGTGCAGGTACCCCAGCTTCCTTTCCTTAAAGACATGCATTACCTGGGATTTCTAAAGTGATGTGAGCGTGAGCATGAATGATTGCCTGTCTCTCTGTGTTATCCCCGTGATAGATTAGTGATCTGGCCATGGTGTACCCCACCCCTAGTCCTATGACAGCTGGGAAAGGCTCTAGCCTCCTACAACCCTGAATTAAAGTGGTTAGGAAAACACTGTAATTATTTAAGTGTAATTTTTCGTTGTATTAATATCTGTTTACATACTATCTAGCACAAATGTAGCTTTATTTGCTGCTCTATTTGCTCATAGTCTGCTCTACTAAATACTTTCTCACCCAAGTCTGTTCAGGGTCAGCCTCATTTGGCTTTCCGTGTTTTTAATGATGTACCCTTGTGTAAGTTTTGTTTCCAAAAAGGAGCAAGATATTCTGACAGTCCTTGACAAGAGGGAAGCAGAACCAACAGCAAGCACTGCTTGAAATCCAAGATGTTGATGTCAAGAAGAACTGAGAAGAAATGCTCTCTTACTTTCTCCAGAAATCCAGTCCTTTGGACCCTTCCTCCAGCTGAAGAAAACTTCCAGCTTCCAGAAGACATTACCCACACCCCGTGGGCTTTCATGAATGCTTTTACAGACACTGTTAACAGAGATCTTGGTTTGGACGATGTTTCTGTTTACCAAGTGGAAAGTAGCCTACTGCGCTTCTGCTGTTTTGGGGAGAACTTGAAGTTCCATTATGTTTGAGTACTTGGAGACTGTTCTCTGGCTTGATTACAGGTGTCTGATAGATGGTGTGTAAATACATCCAGCAGATATTCTGGTGATACAGTTTCACATTCTTTGGCAGTTTATAGGTAGCTGTTAATATTTTATCTTCTGCTGAGAGAATTTCTTCATGAGTAAGAGAATAGCAGAGCCAAGACCAATCTATGATTCAGTGCATTTTTTTACGGGAGCTTGCACAGTTTCAGAATGTGCTTTGAAAGCTGAAAATAGAAAATAAATTATCCATATACTTCTGTTTGATGCTGTGCATCATTAAGTCCAGACTTTTTTTCAGTAGCAGCCACAGAATAACAGCAGAAATGCTTTAATGAACATAATTAAGAGCAAAGTAAGATGCTATAAATCCTAATGGCAGCTTCTGTGTTCTTGTTCATAAGAGAGTCTGTGTGTGGACTCACGTTTAAAAATAACTGAATCCGAATCAAGCTACTTTCATGTTGTGAAGTTTCATCCCAAGCAAACCACAGACACACTGACTTTTGTGCAGGAATCATTGCAGCTGCACAGAAATTTGAGGTATTGAAAATATTTCTTTCCCTTTGCAGTATGGCGTGTGCCATTACAATGGGGAAATAACACAGACTGGCTCCCTTGTGTAATCTGACCTTTTCATGTTCTGTGTATAAATCAAATGTGGGTTGACTCCCTGCATAAATTCCACTGAAAGGTTATGACTTTGACTTCTTCATTGTGGAAGAGGAGTAATGAGGTTGGGTGGTTTATGAAACAACTATTACTAGTGAAGAATCCTGAGGGATGTGTTTCTGTTCTGTGGCAAACTTTTGCTTTGGAGGGCTACTCACCTTAAGAGTTACCTGATAAATCACCCAGCTAACATATGTGTACAGTAAACAGCTCCGTCATCTGGTGGTGATATACTTATCTAAAACAATAGCAGTGATGCTGAGGAAGGGCTTTGCCCTGGCTGTTATGCCTGTGGAAAGGGATAAATCTTGTGGGAAGGAAGAGCAGTTGTGGTTATCTCCGCAACAACAAAAATATCACACTACATAACAGTTTGTATCTTTTCTCCACTCAGCTCCTCCTTCCAAACCAAAGCCAACAATGCCTAGTCAAAAATAGTGTTTGACCTCTTCTCAGGCCAGAACAACGTCATATGTGTTTATGTTGGCTTCTGCCAAGATCTGACATAAATAACTCAATGCTGACACTCACACGCACACGGGCTAAGTTAATTGCAACCTATCATTTGTTAGTGAAGTAAAATTCAGTTTTAACATAACATAAAACATGTAGTTGAAGTTTCCCACACAGTAAAAATGATGTTGGGATGGTTTAAGTGATTATTTAACCCTGAGGATATGAGTCCATAAAAAACAAATGATAAACTAGTAGGAAAAACACAGGATGAAACATTAATGTGACAGGAGCTCAGAAGTGGTAGAAATGCACCTAACAAGGTAAAAAATACAATACAATACAATTAAATTTAAAAAATGCAGCCCTCTTCATGTTCTTAGAGTCTTCCATCAGAAGCGTAAGGGCATAACATTTTCCAGCTAAATTTAAACAACTGCTTCAGATGATGGAAAGAAATGATACATCAAATAAGAAATGCATGACTATTTGTTATGACTAACATTTCTTTCAAGGCTGTGCATGATCTGCAAAAGAAAAGCAGATTGGGTCATTTGGAGAACATGACTGAGAGTTGAGTCACTGTATAGTACATGTTGCTGCAAAGGAGCAGGTCTGCTAATAATTTCCTTGTCCGGGTAAAACAAAAACACAACAAAACAACAGAGCAGGATAATTAGTGTTTAGATAGGCTTTAAACAGGTCTCCAGTTGTTATTAACCACCAGTAACAGATGCCTGGATCATAAAGCTGAGTTTTGCTACATACCAGTGTGAGAAGAAGCCAGTAACTGTTCTGTAGGTGCCCAATGATTAGCTTTGACCTTGGCTTAAAAAGGATTGTAGTCATTCGAGCCGTTTACTTTATTACTCCTGGGACAAAAACAAAATATTTTGCTGAAAGCTCATGTTTTTCAGCTCAGCTTGGATAATGATGAATAGATTCCATTAGTAGAGTGGGATTAAACTCTGCAGGAGAGAGGAGATGAATTTGTTCATTATTTATTTATTTTGAAAATGAGAGGAAGCTTGCCTGGAAGACAGTACATTGGTCTATCGCTGCAGCATGAAGCAGATACAAAATCACGATCGTCTGTCTCCTGTAGGGATCAAGGTGGTCAGTCTGGAAAGGCTGCTGCCATAGTGACTGCTCTGTCACTAGGTTCCAAAAGGCTGTTTCAGTCAGGGTACATAAGACCTGCCAAAAGTCAGCAAGATCAAAATCTGCCCTGGAAAGCACAGAGGCTCAGCTAAACCAACTGCTGCTGGCAGAGGATCATTTTCCTAAACAAGGGTACAAGTCAAAAAACTTCAGAGCTCAGCATTTTTCACAACACTCAGTTCTCCACCTCATGTAAAGCACTTACCCCCATGAAGTTATTGGGCTTTTACAAAATAGTAGAAAACTGATTTTTATACCCATATTTTAGAGCTGTGAGAGATAAAAATCTCACCTTTGTGTCACTTGTTCAAAGGTCAGTGTTTTCCATTTTGTCATATTTGCTCAATTGAGATAGACCAAGCTGCAATGAGAGAGTGGCATTACATGTCCCTGAGGTTGGAGGACAGAAAACCCTCACCTGTACTATTTTACTATTGATCACAACAGTATAGGCTCCTCAATAGTGGCCTACACACATTTGCCTCACATGCTAAAGGTCCCTGTTTCACAACTGGGGTGGAGACATAAGCCCAGCCTTGCTGGTCAGGAGCCAGTATACTTGTAGTGCCAGTCTCAAGTCTGGGAGGGTCTTGTCAGGATTGGCATGCAGCATAAAATCTGCACCAAATCACATATGTGGATTCATCCACCACAGCAACCTCTTGGGGAAAAGGGGAGAAGCCAAAAATACCTCATCCTACAAGTATATAGACTCCGGCCTCCCTGTGACCCTGAAGTGGACAAGTGGTTGAGAAAATGAATGGATGGATTACAGCTGTATGTATAGCGGGTGTTTTTCCTATTACACTGCTGTTACTACTCATTTTGCTCATTTTTTTGTAAGTGGATCCACAAGCCAGGTTAATTAGCTTCCATATATAATACTAGGACATGAGAAATGGACAGCTTAAGCTTTTCAGCTTATCTTCAGTATAAAAATCTTAATTTGAAGATTTGAAAGACCAACATGTTTATGTTTAAGTTAGGGGTTTTGGCTTTAGGTCTTGTTACACTACTATGCAACCACACATTTTCAGTTCTCACATACTTAGATCCAAACAATTTGATTTAAAGATACCAAAAAGACAAATCACATCCCTGAAGAACATGTTCAATCATGAAAGTATTGTTTGCATTGCTTTTATCATGATGCAACATACATCCTGGCTATCCCTGTGCTTTTGCTGTGTCTGCGCATTTTTCACTCAAAAACGGAAAAGGCTGCCTCCAGCCTCTTGCTGGACCATGTAACCTGCAATAGGCCTGTCACTGTTTGCATTGCAGACGCCTCACCGAGCTTGGCACTAACATAGCTTGACATGTCTGTGTGTGTATTTGCTCTTATTTTCAGAGCGGCCAAATGAACAGTTTAGCCCAAAGACCAGAGATCACAGGCCTTGATCTAACAGCAAGGGAGTGAAAGAGAAAGACGAGCATAATAATTTTGGATCTGTTCTCCAACTTCTGAGTTAATATGAGCTGGGACTGAGGACTTGTTCCATAGTTTCATTTTATGGTAAGTTTTTACTTCATCTGCACACCACTTTCTGTTTACTTCTGCTTTTACAGGAGAATGTTTGCTGTGTTTTCAAGTTCATTAGTGGGCCACATTTCATATGGTTTACACATGTGTGGTTTTTATGCTTCAAATTTACTAAAAGCTACATCAATAAATAAGCACAAATGCTCCATAAATTATTGAGGCAGTCACATCAGGATAGAGATCAGGCATTTAGATTATCACTGGGAGCAATTTAAAGGTAAATGCAAACATAAACATGTGGTTTGTGCAATTTGAGGACATCCATATGATCTGTACATTGGCATGTGGCATGTGGTTTAACTTAGAGAAGTGTGCACACAGGTTAGAGTGAGATGGTTTCAGAGTTCGTCATCATTTCACATGAACAGACTGTTTTTTCCACAGAGCCACATCACAAAGCACATGCTCAGGAGGAATAGTGCTAGCATGAGTCTTAAGGATTAAAGGCTTTTCATTTTGAACTGGCCCTTTTCCTGTTGCTGTCAATGCTTTTATGTGTCTCTTGACGCAACATGGAAATTGTTGACAAAATGGCAAAGCAGAGAAAAAACCCAGAGTCAGCAAGAAAGGGATACAAGGTAGATGAGGAGGGGAGATGGAAAGGTTAAAAATAAAAGAAAATACAGGAAGACCCAGCAGCACCACACTACGCTGGTATGGTGTTCCATACAGGCAAACACAATAATTGTTTTCTTGATGAGAAACAGCTTTGTTTTTCCTGAAGAAAAAAAAATCTAGTGACCAAATGAGTGGTATGAAGGTTACACTGGGGACTAGCTAGCAATAATTCTACAAAAAAAATTTCAAAGAGAATGAACATGAACAGTTCTCGCATTACATTTTGTGCATAGACCCACTGGTTGTACTTTAAGAAAGACTTCCTTGGGTAGTGTCAGGTGTCATGGCTGCACATATGAGCGGAAAAAACACAAAAGAGCTCAACAGACTTGACAGGATGCAGGAGGATCGACAGCTTAAATGTCAAGAAAACAATGACTAAATATTACAAAAATGTCAACAATGCACTGCCCTTTTCCTGAGCTTTACTAATCGATCTGAAAGTCACATCTGACAGGAAGGAGTCCTTTGTGGCTGCTTGGAATATTGTCTCTTGGCCTCATTTATAAAGGGTTTTCATGGTTCAGAGAGAATGACAGAGGCAACGTGCCATGTGTCAAATGCATTATAATGATCCCAGAAAAAGGTAGTACTAAAAAGCAACACAGAGGAGCTTTTGTCGGTGACTTGGAGGCCTTATCCCACCCACCAGGCATATGAAGAAATGCTGTGGTCAGTGGGTTTGACATCGATGCTGTACAGAATGTAACACTGGTGGAAGGAAGCTTGTCAAATATTTCAAAGACTGAAAGCACCTGGAAGAGAACTGATTGAGTGTCTAGTTGTATTTTATGACAGTCTGATTAAATCTGGTGTCACATATGTCTGCTGCAGGTGTAAAAGAAAGAATAAAGTCACCATGGATGTGAAGAAAAAGGAAATGGACCTCCTAAGTAATAGCATAGCTGCCTATGCACACATCAAAGGTAAGTTACAATGTGAATGAGCTTTTTATAATATAAAACCATTTAACTCTGTCTGATGGTGTTCATTTTTTTCATTTTCTCAGCAAATCCAGAGAGCTTTGGCCTTTATTTTGTGCTTGGAGTGTGCTTTGGTCTGGTACTTACACTCTGCCTGCTGGTAATTCGGATCTCCTGTAAGCCACGCACCAGCATTGCCCCCTCCACTCCTGAGAAAAAACACTTAAAGGACATCAATGAGGAAGATGAGGAGAGTGAGGAGGACGAAGATGAAGAAGTGGACGATGTAGAGGCAACTGTCCCATTACACACCACTGAAATTTCTGTTGGGAACCATACCAGCCAATCAGATGGGACACTGAGCGTGAACGTGTTTACTTCAGCTGAAGAGCTGGAGCGTGCACAGCGACTTGAGGAGAGGGAACGTATCATCCGTGAGATTTGGAGAAATGGCCAGCCTGATATCCTGGGAACAGGAACAGGGACTATTGGAAGAGTGCATTACTACTAAGAAACATGAATCTACAAGGGAAACACCGTGAGCCCTGTGAAGGAGAAACAGACTTTTTCATGGCCGTGATGTCCCTGAAGCCTGAGAGCCTGCGTTAAAAACAAAGTGACTGGAAAAGGAAAATACTGATGGTGTGATATTTGATATATTTAGCTCAGACAGAGCAGCTTTATGAGATATTGCACTTCTTATGTAACAATGATAATTTCAACTAATTACATGAAACCAAACCATCAGAGATCTTAAAGACTGATCAATTTATATGGAAAAGGTGTGGAATGAATGTGGGGGCAATGAACACTTGAAATAATCAGTCTACTAAAATATATGGTGCTTAATCACAGAAATAAAAACTAGATTTGTGCATGTAATACATGAAAAATTAAAGTATTAGTAAGGACAAAATACTGTTTGTTGCAACAAAGACTGTTTCCAACAATAACAACAGTTAACAATGCTTGTCTTTTAGGATAATGAATTTGAAGAATAGCTCCCCACCTGAAATTGAACGTGGGCACTTTTGCTCTTAAAAAACTACACTATGTGGAAAATTCCCTAAAGAATGCTGTTAAAAAATGTTAAAAATTATCAATCAGGTATTGGAGGCCAGAGATATACACGGCCCAGCCTCAATATTAGACCACCTGCCCAATGTTGTGTATGTTCCCCCTGTGCCACTAAAACAACTCTTACCTGGGGAGGAATGGGTGCTATATTTGTAAGGGTTTCCTGACTGGGAGGGTGTCAGGCATGGAGGTGTTGGGAGCAGATCGATTTGGTTAAATCGATGGTAATGATTTGGTGATCCACAAGGTATTTCCAGAAAACACTGGATTGCAACATGATGTTCAGTGTTATGTCATTTCACAGTGTTTTTAATGTAGTGGCTGATCGGCGTATACAAACACGGTATCACGTAAAAACAATTTGTGTCTTTTAAATCATGAGCGTGTCCATATTTTCAGGGATAATTCCTGTGAAGTAAATTACTTAATTAAAGTCTTAGTCTACATTGTGTTTTACTTTAAAATGTCAGACAAACACAATAACTCTGTGCCTTTGGGCCATGGATATATAATCAAGATCAAATTTAGATATTACATTTAATGAAAATGTCATCATTTGCCACTCGTTAATTCTCAGTGTCTCCTATGTGCCTTAAAAAGTTTAAGAAATACAATATTAAAAATAAAATTATTTCATGACAAAAATCTTGTGAAGTTTACATTTTTTAAAACCTGGTCTAATCAGATCTGTAAACAGTAGATGTCCTAGAAAGAAAGCAAGAAAGTGAAAGAGAGAGAAAGAAAGAAAGAAAGAAAGAAAGAAAGAAAGAAAGAAAGAAAGAAAGAAAGAAAGAAAGAAACTTATAATGGGAGAAAGACTCCTTACATTTCCTGCTTCAGGCTGATTAAGGGGAGTTTTAGCAATTAAAATTTTTTATTTATGTTTCTTGGCAAGGGCTCTCCTGCTGCTTTTGGGTGAGTCTAAAGATTCGGTGCCATTTGTGGTTGACAAAGGTCAGAAAAATTTGCCTTAGTATTTGAAAGTTTTCTTGATAGTGATGATGTGAGACATACTAACATTAACATGAGCTCACAGTTTAGATGTCCAAATTTTCACATATTGTAGTTAAATATTTTTTTTAAAAATGGCACACCAAAACTTTGGTAAATTCCATATGCATTTATGCATTTTTCATAACTGTAAACTGTGTGAAGCAATATTTTACATATTTCACATAGTGTAGTCATTAAGATTATTATAACGATGGTTCACAGGGACAGGAAAAATTCTTAATTGTCCAAGGAACAAAACACATATCAACTCTGGAAAAAAATATATAGCGCTTTCATATTAAAACCCTGTAAAACTTAAAAATGCTTAAGTGTATTTTGATCAGTTTTGTGAAACATTCTATTTTAAGTATGTCTTGCGCCATGAAAAGTAATGAAATGTGCCAAATCTGTAGGGTGACCCAATTCACTTTGGTCCTTGGTCATATCATTTGTCTGAAAGCGCTACTTTAAGCTGGAAGTCTTCCTTCACCAGCTGATGACAACTGGAGACCTCAACACCCCACTGCTGTCCCTCACAAAGATAACTACCAGCTGTTTCAGTGTAGACTATTGTAATATACACTCACAGGCCAATTCATTAGATACACCTTGCTTGTTGGACCCCCTTTTCCCTTCAGAATTGACTTAATTCTTCATGGCATAGCTTAAGTAAAGTGCTGGAAACATTCTTCTGTAGGGTGACCAGAGGGGTGCATTTTTATCCCCTCTTCTCCTGCCCCACATCTTGTTACAATGTCTCTGCAGGATATGCACTTTCTAAAGTCTGTCTTTAACCCAATAAATGTGAAGTAAGCAGGGAAGAGGTTTAAATATAGCCAAGTAGCTTTGACAATCAGGTAAAGTAACAAGTCACCAAAAAGTCACAGGCTTCGCAGATTTTGGTGAATATAATAGAATTTACTGTCACTATGAGCCATGCAAACAACAAAATTGGGAATGCAACTCTGTGTGGTGCATTAGAAGTAATAATGTACCTTCAGCTGTATTCTACTCAAGGGGTCGCCACAGCGGATTAATCCGCATTGGTAATTTGGTAGGCGTTTATTTACACTAGATGCCCTTCCTGACGCAACCCTCCATGGTAAGAGGGGCTTGTGTCCCCACCTGGAAATCAACCAGGGACATTTCGCTTGCAAGGCAAATGCATAAACCACTACATCACGGGGACTGTTAACAGCAATAATAAAATAATATTAATTAAATAATTAAAAGATTAAAAAAGACATTACATGCCAAGATGTCACAGTAAAGTGCAAGTAAAATAGAAAATAGCAGCAGCACCCAAGTGTGTAAAGAGTATGTATACTTAGTAATTTATATTTTTCAGTTTTGCACAAGGTAATGCATGGTGGGAAGTGACACAATATGTGTATCATAACTGGTAAAAAAACTGCTAAAATTGTCATGTCATGGTTAAAAAGGTATGCCAATCTATGAATGCATTCCCACTGAAATGCAGAGATGGTTACCAGACAGAACAACAGCTAAAAGTTAAATAAAAGAGAATATACAAGTTGAGTTCTGAAATTTCCAGACTTCCTCCCAGCATTGCTAACATGTGCCGTTTTGTCCCACATAAACACAGTGTTTGCCCCACATTTACTTTGTTGGGATCTGGTCACCCTTGCCCTCAGAGATTTTGGTTCATATTGATGCAATAGCATTACACAGTTGCTGCAAATTTGTTGGCTGCTTATCATAATGTGAATGTCCTGTTTCACAACATCCCAAAGGTGCTCTATTGGGCTGAGATCTGGTGACTGTGAAGGCCATTTGAGGACAGAAAACTCATTGCCATATCTAACAAGCCAATTTAAAATGACTTAAGAAGATAGGTAAACTGTGGTCATAAAGGGATGGACATGTCATCAACATCATTCAGTTAGGCCATCGCATTTGTAAACAAGGCCTAATTTTCACTAAGGGGCTCAAAGTGTGTCCATTACACCACCAGCAGCAGCCTGAACTGTTGATACAAGGCAGGATGGAGCCATGTTTTCTTGTTGGTTACAACAATTTCTGACCCTACCATCCAAATGTCACAGCAGACATTAAGAATCATCAGACTAGTCAATGTTTTTCCAGTCCTTTGTTCTCCAATTTTGGTGAGCCCCTGTGAACTTCAGCCTTAGTTTCTTGTTCTTAGTTGACAAGAGTGGCCCCTGGTGTGGTTTTCGGCAACTGTAGCCCATTAACTTAAAGGTTCATGATGTTGCACATGCTCTTCTGCATACCTTGATTGCAAAGAGCGGATATTTGAGTTACTGTTGCCTCCCTGTCAGCTTGAAACAGTCTGGCCATTCTCCTCCAACCTCTGGCATCAGCAAGGCAATTTTGCCCAGAGAACTGCTGCTCACTGGATATTTTCTCTTTTTTGAACCATTCTATGTAAACCCTAGAGATGGTTGTGCAGGAAGATCCCAGTAGAAAAGCAGTTCTGAAATACTTGGACCAACTACCATGCCACATTCAAAGTCAGTTAAATGACCTTTCTTCTCCATACAACTGATTCTGATTCTGAGTTTGAGCTTCAGCAGGCTTGACCATGTCTATGTGCACAGGTAGTTGAACAGGTATACCTAATGAAGTGGCTGGTGAGTGTATATTCCAGATCTAATAAATTGCCTCTGCTGTTTTTCTTTTTGCTGAGGTTCAGCTGAGGTTGGAGCAGTGTTACAGCAAGGCCCTTGCTCCAACACCGTTAAGGTGGTCCATGAGCACTTTGGTCAAGACCAAAGACTTTCAGGATTGTTCATAGTCCATTCATGGTCCCTGAGTTTCTGTAGATTTTATATTTCTTTATTTTTTAAATTTTATGTGAAATTTTATTATAGCATTGCTTAGGATAAATTATTGTTTATATGTCTAGGGTGACCAGGAAAGATTGACATTAGGATATTATCACTGGCATCCTGAGTATGTCAGCTTTCTTGCATTTGCATTCAAGCACTGTTAGTCCAAGATAGATCTGTTAGGCTGCTGACCCTGCTGTCTTTTTAGCAGGTCGTGGGATCAGTTGGCTGCTAATACCTTACAATATTATTATCTGCTAATTTCTGCTCATTTGTTGTTTATAGGCCTGTTTTTGCTGGTTACTTATTCCTGCTCCTAAATAACACCTGTTGCTAATTTATTTCCCACTAAAATGCTGACAGCTCATTTCTTCTCTTATTCTACTTGGTGAGCAAATAGCTGTGAAATGCTCTCCTGCAGTGGCTAAACTACATTTTCTAGTTTCTTCTCCTCTTTGCTATGCATATGACAGTTCTTTGGTGCTTCTGATGCAAATTTAGTGAGTCATGGTTGTAGTGTTATGGAATGAATTGATTTTGGTGTCCTCTGGTGTTGAAGAGGCTTCTCAGTGGGTCACTTCAAACTTGGGTCACTACCAGGGTAATCTTGTATACAGAGATGTAGTTTAATTAAACACAAACTAGGCAGCCAATTTTACATTTTAAAATTTTTGCGTTCTGCCTGCGTTAGAGAAGAAGAAATTAAACTTGATGCAATAGTGGCTTTGCTTTATCTTTTTCTTATTATGCCTGTTACCCGTGCATTAATAATTGCTTGCTGCTGGCCATTACAAGAGCGATGTAAGTTTTCTAGGTTGTATGCTCTGTGGAGGGGTTTTATTTAGGGACGGCCAAGCAGGAACTAGACCTGGCTTATGCACATATGGTGCTTGCTTGATGGCATAATTCCATCTGTAGTGTCTTGCAGGGTAATAGGCCAACTGTTTCACATAATGACGAAAGTCAGGCTCTGTTTCTAATGTGGTCTTGAGGGAGACGTGTTATCGCCAAATTTCAGCTGTTCTGAATTTCAGAGATTAGATGTCCAATATCAACTCTATGCATTCACGTAATAAATGTGCTCCATGTGAGTTTGTAGTTTGGATTATTATTTGGCTGCCAATAAAGACTTGCAGAACACTGATGAATCTCTGTACTGTTCAAATGTTTTCATAGGACATGATCAGAAGAGGGGACTGTGTCTGTGTTATTTTTTTGTACTGTGAGGCTGTTGTAACACTGCATGGAGGGCAAGTGGGAGGCAGGTGAAGAACTATTGTTGGTGTCATCCTCAAGCTACAAACTGTGATGCAGGACCAGACAGAGATGGTATCCTCTGTGTTGAGATCTTGGAACAGCTTGGTTTTAAGAAATAAGTAGCGCTATCTGTGTGGAGATTGATTTGTATAAACTTCTTGAGAATAGGGTCTACCTCAAAATGAACTAAAATGGACTAAAGTTATGTTTTACTAGAACCACGACTGAATATTTTGAACAGTGTCCTTTCCATTTTGCTCATTGTAATTATATGCAACATATTTTAGCCTTTAGTATTCATGCAGTAAAGAAAACAATACATAAGTAGAACTAAGCGAACATCAACATGAGGCAAATCCAGACAGGGAAAGCTCTAAACATGAACCTCTCTATGGCGTGGGAAAGAGCTCCATGATGACAAATATAGTACAGGCTGTTAGCTGATTTTAGGAAACAGCCTTTTAAATGGTACTGTAGAACTTTAAGCTACATTCATTTTACTTTGTGCCTGCTTTTAATAATATATCGATCAATTTTGAGTTTAAAAGTAATTTTTTCTGAAGTATAAGACACAGACAAAATATATAATATTGACAGTGAGTTCCTATATTTCTCTTTATTTCATGTTTATATTTTCATACTCTGGATTACGTTCAGGGTTTGACTAGAAAAATATGCCAATGAGTTTACGGCTTGTTTTTGGAACCTCTAACCTTTGAGAGGAAGAGATGGTTCTCAGAAGCCCTGGGAGCTGCCCCTCGATAGATTCCTGGAAGTTGGCCACTCATAAGGAAGTGGGCTTTAAGTAGGAGGAGCCTTAAAGACAGCTACTGCTGTTTCAGACAAAGGTTCAACTGAGGAGATAACAGGCAGTATGGAACACACTATACGGACAAAAGCATTTGGTCACCTACACATTACACCTATAGGAGCTTTTATGCCATCCCATTCTAAATCCATAGACATTAATATGGAGCTGATCCCACTTTTGCAGCTATAACAGCTTCCACTCTTCTGGGAAAGCTCTCTACAAGATTTTGGAGTTTGTCTGTGGGAATTTTTCCCGTTCACCCAGAAGAGCATTTGTGAGGTCAGACACTGGCTAGCTATCTTTGTTGTATTTCATCCTAACAGGTGAGATCAGGGCTCTGTATGGGCCAGTCAAATTCTTTCACACCAAACTCATCTGACCATGCCTTTATGGAGCTTGCTTTGTGCACAGTCACGCTGGAACAGAAAAGGCCCTAAAATGTCTTGGTAAGCTGAAGCATTAAGATCTCTGTTCGCTTGAACTCAGGGGCCCAGGCCAACCCCCAAAAACAACTCCATAGTATTATCCCTCCTCCACCAAACTTTACAGTTGGCAAAATGCAGTCAAGCCTTGGCAAACCCAGACTTGTCCATCAGACTGCCACATGGAAAGGTGTGGTTTATTACTCCACAGAGCACGTTTTCACTGCTCCAGAGTCCAGTGGCGGCACATTTTATACCAATATAGCTGGCCCTTGACACTGGGCTTAGTGATGTGAGGCTTGCATGCAGCTGCTTGGCCAGGGAAACCCATGCCATCAAGCTCCCAGCACACACTTTTTCCTATTACAGTACCATGCTCAAATTCAATGAGTTCTTTAGGACAACCCATTCTTTCACAAATATTTGTAAAGGCAGACTGCATGGCTGACTGCTTGATTTTATACTCCTGTGGCAATGGAACTGAATACTTTTGAGCTTTGGCCGAATATTTTTGTCCATACAGCGTAAGTGAAATAATTTTTTAAACTGCGCAAAGCTACTCTGTCCCACAGTAACAAAAGCTGAGCTGAAAATGAGAATAATATGTCCCCTTTAACTTGAGATGATTCACAGCTGGACAAATCCAGATTAATTTCTGCATGCGTCAAGCTTTCTTTGACATAAGCAAACAGTTTTTTTGTCAGTTCACCTCATCTTACTTATTTATAATATTTTTGGTATTCGACCTCTGGGCTCCAAAAGACTTTTCACTCAGTTTTCAGTACTCCCAACAGCTCTTTCTATTTTTGCTGCTGTAGTTTTAAATTTTAAATTCCGCCAATGTTATTGTACACTGTGCTGAGCTCACACCAAGTAAGACTTAGTTTTTTATCCAAGTGAATTAAATATGCATGTTATAGCTGCATGCTGCATGTTATATTTTAATGGAATGCATGTAGTGCAGAACCCACCTCTATTGAAATATTTAAATCCTATGGAGTTTAGTGAGAAGGTTAAATCTTTCACTTGCAGTGCTTCACAGAAAAGGATTTATTTAAAAAAATATGCACTGTAAACCGACCTTTTCTTTGTTTTCCTTTATTGACTTCACCCCTTGCTCAAAAGGGAGCATGCTATTAATGGCCATTGTTCAGCATAGTTTTTTAAAAGTGCCATGTTTCCATGGAAGTTTCAGAAGCGCCTCATTTTTAATGAACTCCAGGTGTTGTTCAGATGTGCTCAACATTGGATGACAGTAGGAACATACTGTCGCCACCATCACCATCTCCATTACCATTTGGAGCCAAAACCAGTACTGTGTTTTAAAGATTTCATTAAATCCATTTAAAAAGCTCTCCCTGTTATGCGTGTAACAAAAAAAAAAAAAAAAAAAAAACCTTAAT
>VUQH01044008.1:0-18827 GCA_015106775.1 Etroplus canarensis | reverse complement strand
CCGCTTAGTTTACCTCTGTAAACCTCCCTGTTGAAACATGGATCCTTCCAGTCCACCACCTCCCCTCCTTGCCACCTTTCCTTGTTTTTCCTCTGTATGGAGGAAGCCTTCATATCAGTCTGGCAGCAGAGAGCCTTAAGGTGAGCTGGAACAGGGGATTTGCATTTGGAAAAGAATACAAAAAGGTAGATCGTTATCTCTACAGCTGCTTTCGAGCATCTCTTGGCATCTGAGAGTCACCTTGGATTCATATCCTGTGGTTTTTTATGCCTGAGCAGTGTGGTGCTGTGCTAACAAAGAGAAAAAAAAGGGAGTGAGAGAAAGAGAGTGAGAGTCGAAGGATGTCCTAATTAAGGGGAACTCAGAGGGTTTGTACCAGATAATATTACATAACGTCGTTAGGGAGGACACAGCATTTGATACTGAGAAGATGGAAAAGACGTGCCCTCAGATGCCCATCCATCCCCATGGTATGAAGTGAAAGTGTAACCAGTTCACTTCATCCACAGGCATCATGATGTTTCTCCTTTGCATCCTGGATGTTTACCCACAGTGGAGGGTGGTGCGGTCCTGTGTGGCTCTGTGTGGGGACTGTGACAGGAGTCAGTCCGATAGGCTGGATCCTAAAATCCCACTGGAAGCATGATACTCATTGTACTTCACTGCCATTGTTTTAGCACTATGATCTGGCTTGCTTCAGCACACATACCACACTTTAAAAATGTTAATTTCCAACAATACTCCTGTCCTCTGCCTAGTTTTGATTTTTTTCCTCCATAATTGCCGATAATGTCAACAAAGCCTGAAGCTGCAAAGTTTAATCTGGAATGCAGAATAACAGAAGTGTATGGGTATTTAATTTTGAAAGACTAAAGAATAAAATGAATGTAGTTTTTCCAAAATAAAAGCTTTTCAGCCAGATGTTTTCGCGGTAAAAATATTTATTAATTCCCTTATAGATATTTTCACTTCATTTCTTAACACCCGCTGACAGCCTGTCTATGGTTAGGAGTAAGGTTAGGGTTGGGTTTTGTGTATCCATATCAACAGGCAAATTTTCAGAAACTAGAAGCTAGATCCTTTCAGGCAAAGTCTCCTGCGTTCATTTAGGCATTACATTTTTTCAAGTTTTTCCATATGGATGTTCCAAATAGGTGAAGATTTTACCCAAACTAACCAAACCCAAACTCTACTCCTAACCCTAGATGGGTCACTGGTAAACTGGTGGATATTATAAGGTTATAATTGACATCTTTTTTACCTTAAAGTAAATGTTCTGACATTTAAGCAAATGAGCTAATTTTGAGATTTTTTTCCATTCATCCCTCACACGTACACACACACACTCAAAATAAACCCACACAACCACTGAGGACACATATCGCTGTACTGGTTTGTGCTCTAAATATCTCTTCATGCATTATATGCACATTTGCAGGGCTTCAGAGAATTTGGTGCCAGGGTTGACATGAGTTACCTTAGTAAAGAGACCCAAGTTTTCCATTCCTGCTGTGATGGAGCTCATTATGAATTTTACACTCTGGTTTTATTAGGAGGACTTTTGGGAAACAGCCTTGAATAGCTCTCACTTCCAAGCATTTACACACAAATTTGACTGTCTCTTTTTTTGTAATGATAATGGTCTCATGCAGTTTATATTATTGTATCCTGACAGTTCTTTCTTATTTCTTTCAGATGACCCTTCCCTGCAATTCACATGTATGTTAATATCACTAAAGTTACATAACAGTTATTGTCCTTGAAAATCAATCGCAAAGGAAGTGACACTGGATTCATGGAGTCACTTGAAACTACTGCAGGGGTGAAAAGCTCCACCGATGGTCAGGACAGAAATGTTGCACAGAAAAAATGCACATCAGAAGCTGCACAGACTAGGCGGAGACCATCAGTTGAATTGGAAGGCAAAGGGTGGCACCAACAACTAGAAGAAGCTGAGAGCAGAGATACCTGTGGTTTCAAAGAAATGTCTGACTCAGGGAAATCACTGCAATTAGAAGATCAGCACTCCCAAGCCCAGTCCACAAGCCATCAAGACTATGAGGTGTCTTTATATCCACTACAATCCACAAAGCAGTTTTCTAGTGGGAGGCAGAAAGTTTCTACTCAGTCCCCAGGACCTGCATCTCACAGGAAGTCCCCCAGTTCACCTGAAATCCAACAACAGTGTTCCCAATCAGGGCTGGATCAGCTGTCAGAGACAGCGTGTAAGGTGGAACAGAAACCACAAAAGCCTGGGAAGTATGTTTGTGATTACTGTGGAAGGGCATGTGCCAAACCCAGCGTGCTTAAGAAACATATTCGCTCACACACTGGGGAACGACCCTATCCATGTGTCCCCTGCGGGTTCTCCTTCAAAACCAAGAGTAATTTATACAAACACAGAAAGTCTCATGCTCACTCAGTCAAAGCTGGAACAGTGCCATTCTCAGAACTCGGTTTGTATAATGCCAACACAGACCAAGGTTCTTTTGAAGGGGAAGGAGAGTTGTTCTCGGATGCTGAGCAAAGCACGGACACGGACGAGGACACTCTTAATGACCCACTGCTACTGCTGGACTCTCCAAAGGAGGGATCAGATAACACTGCTGTAAAAGTACTAAATCTCATTGCTCAGAAAAAGGGAGCCACGTCAATGTCAACTCAGGATGGTTCATCCCAACCCCAAGAAATCAATGCACCTTCTGTCACTGAGGCTAGTCGTGCGATTCAGTCTTGCACGATCAAACAGAGGCTAGCACTCAGGTTGTCTGAAAAAAGAAGCAGTGACTCTGACCACAATCTGTCCCTCCCAAGTCAGTCTAGCAAGGGCAGCACTGACTCTGGGTACTTCTCACGCTCTGAGAGTGCTGAGCACCAGACTGGTCCTCCAAACACTAACGCAAAGTCCTACCAAGAAATTATGTTTGGGAAGTGTTATCGCCCAAGCCCTAAACAGACAACAGCTTTTGTGGCTTGTAGCACAGACTCAAGTGATTATACCGGCAAACGCTCAGAGAAAGGTGTTTCCCGTGTTTTCACCCAAGAAAAAGACATCGTTGAGTCAATCAGAATAAACACAAAGTCGTTCACAAGGGAAGAGGTAAAAGAACCCCTATTAGATGCTGGCTCTGATGTGGGGCCTCTGATAAGAAGCAACTCAATGCCAACATCTTCAGCAGTCTGTCTGACTATGCCTCAAGCCCTCAGAGGCAGCCACTCGTTTGATGAGAGAACAAGCACTGGGGGCATGAGGAGACTGAGGCGACAAGCTGCTATCGAACTACCTACGCATGATAGCCACACTGACACTGACAGTCATGGAAAGATCAGCGAGAGTGGCATTTCACCCTCAGGGCTGGAAATGGAAAACTACCCTTCTGTGGTGCCTAGTATGAGCCATCAGAGACATGCAATGGATCTGGCAACACGCAAGCGTCGGAAAGAGAAAAGGGAAGAGGAGGATTTGCCAGGTCAATATGAGGGCCATCACGAACAGTGTGAAGAGATGTTTGATTCAAGCAAGGACTATGATTTAAAGCAAGGTGCAGCGGGCATTATGACTATAGGAAAAGGACATTCGCAGATGGAGAGGTGTGACATGGATATATCAGCGTGCCCTGAAACATCTGGTCGAAAAAACTTAGGGAATGTAATTTCAGTTATCCAGCACACAAACTCAATAAACAGGCCTTACTCAGAACAGTCAGAATCTTACAAATATCACGGGCAGAGACATGAAAGCATTTCTTCATTTCAAGCTATGGAGGCAATTGAATCATATGAGATGGAACGAAATGACAGTAGATTAAGGCAATCAGTTCAAATGGGGCCCAAACTTGTGCGGCAGTCAAAAATACAAGTCCCAGAAATTAGAGTTACAGTAGAGCCTGACAGTCCAGAAAAAGCCCCAGAGGTGCAGGTGAAGGAGCCAGAGAAGCATGTGGAGGAGTTTCAGTGGCCTCAAAGGAGTGAAACTTTAGCACAATTCCCTCCAGAAAAGCTCCCTCCAAAGAAAAAAAGGCTACGCTTAGCTGATATTGAGCACTCCTCTGGTGAATCTAGTTTTGAGTCTGCCTGCACTAGCCTCTCTCGCAGCCCGAGTCAAGACAGCAACTTATCTTATAGCTCCACCTTATCATTTGACAGGGAAGAGAGCTTAAAGTCAGTCTCTCCAGCCAGGCAGGATGAATTTGGCAAACCCCTAGAACTCTTAGCTGTGCCAGGGAGTGGGCACTCCCTCAGCCAGCGTCAACAGCATGAAATGAGACGCTCCTCCTCAGAGCAGGCGCCGTGTAACTTGCGCAAGGAGTTCCCAGAGATACGCAGCATATCATTTGACTATGGCAGTCTTTCTCCAACATCCAAAGTTAGACACGTGGACATTAGCTCTTTAAAAGAGAGAAGGAGGGGAAACTTAGTGCGACAGGAATCACTGAATATGGATACTGAAGTAACACAAGTCCCATCCCAAGTGTTTCCACAGTACCTCAGCAGCCTCTCCCATCCATTCACTGCTGCCACTGTCCTGCCACAGACTTTGCCGATATTTTCGACCGGGAATACATTTCCTCAACTGGCACATCCGAGCCTGTTAGTTCCTGTAAGAATTCAGACTCATGTGCCATCCTATGGCAGTATCACATACACCTCAGTGTCACAGATTTTTGACAATCAGTATGACAGCATTAGCTCACCTGCGTCCACCCTTCAGAATCAAACTTCGCGATTGTCTGGAAATCTTGATTCTCATAACATATTAGCTTATCCAAAACCACCTACAACACACACCCTCAGTGTAGAGGCCCTTGATTTGTCATCAGCTAAGCTCAAGACAGGCATCCCTCTCTCTCTGACCTCCAGAACTATCTCAACCACGAATGCCTCCAGTGGTGGTGCAAACAAACGGATGCTATCCCCTGCCAGCAGCCTGGACCTGTTCATGGAGGTCAAGCAGCAAAAGCGTGTGAAAGAAGAGAGAATGTTTGGGGAGATTGCAGAGGAGCTCAGTGCTGTGGAGCTGGGAAATTGTAATTTGAGCGAAGAGAAGGGGCACAGGTCAGGGATGCAGGGTGCATCAACACCTCATGCTCAGAATGATTCACGTAGGAGTAAATTTATCACACTTCAGCAAAAAGAGACTGAGGCCACTGACCACAATGTAGAGTCAGCTATGGAAAGTAGCTCCCTGGAAACAAGCTCGCCTCCTTATGCTATGATATCAGTCAGTGAAGTGAAAGAAGCTGGCATGGAGAAACGAGTGCAGATGGATATAGTCGCACAGCTGGTAACCAGTCAAGACATCCTGATCTCAGACTCTCAGCATTCAAGACTGTTATCTCAGTTTCCAAGTCTTCGCACGACGACAGGTGTGAGCTGGTGTTATCTCAACTACACCAAGCCGAGTTGCTCTGACAGCACTGCCCCTTTCTCCTCCGTGTACGCCACCTGGCGTGTGAGTTCCCACAACCCGAACCCTCTTGAATTGAGTACCAGTGCTGCTCTGGCTCTGCTGCGGTCCAAACAGATGGGAGACAAGGTTATATACACCATGGCCGCCATGTGCCAACCTGGCACAGGGAAACTGGTTTCGTCACTCATCCTGTGGAGGCAGACCGTAGAACAGGTAAGAAAATGATCCTATCTCTGTTTTGAAAGCATCTTAGTGTTTTAAGCACTTACTGAGTGCATAAGAGAATAAAGTGCTATTTATTGTATATTTAATTGTTGCTACTAATGACAGTAATAACCAAAATTATCAGGAATCATATGAAGAGATCACTGTTTAACATTTAGAAAGTTTTACGGACCATATTACCCAGAATCTGGCAAACTGGAAGAACATTTTCTTGGCAAGTGCTTGAAAAAAGTATTTGCCTGTTGCTCATAATTATATTTAACTATGAGTCACCAAATGGTCTAAATTTTGAAGAATATGCCTTATGGATGAAAGTACCAGGCACGTAACTTACATTCTGGTAAGTATCAAGTGACTGTGAAGTGTAAGTCTTGGAACTGGGTTGTTTTTTTCACTATGCTCAGTTTAGGAGCACATAAAGGATATAATATCACATTAAGATCAGAGTTATCTGTACTGGGTTTTTCCCCAGCAGCAGCATAGTTCATGTTTGCAAAACATGCTGTGTAATGCCATGTGTGACATACAATATTGTCAGATCATATTACACTGTCGATATGGTGTCCATTTAAAAAGGATGTTAACACAGTGTTTGTTCGTCTGATTCAGCTGCAGAGGAAACCGGAGCCCAAAGAGGTGGACGTCACCTACGGGAAGAAGGTGAAAGACATCAGCTGCAGAGTGAAAACTGCCAAGGAAGAGTGGAAAGAGAGGGAAGCTGCCACGGCCCAAACTGTGCCAACACGAATTAAGATCTTTGAAGGAGGGTCAGTCAGGATATTATTTATCATTACACTTGTCACTTCTGCTGAGTGGCTATACAACACATATATATTAGTACAATAGTATGTGCTAATATCTATTGGCCTGTGTTTGTTTCTCTATTTAGGTCTGCGTTTTTGTACCTTTCACCATTAGAAATAAAATATTGTATCTCACTTTCAGGTACAAGTCCAATGAAGACTATGTGTATGTCAGAGGTCGAGGACGGGGGAAATACATATGTGAAGAGTGTGGCATCCGCTGTAAGAAGCCAAGCATGCTGAAAAAACACATCCGGACCCATACAGACGTGCGACCGTATATCTGCAGGGTTTGCAACTTTGCATTTAAAACTAAAGGTGGGCATTTTTTTATCATACAGTTTAATGAGATACAGTAGCTGTAGAACAGATACGAAAATTCATTTTTTAATGAAAAAAATCCATCTAAAATGTATGGAATGGCTGTAAGAAAATCTGTTATGTCACTGGTTTTAAGAAAACTGATCTTACTTACTTCTGTAGGAAACCTGACTAAACACATGAAGTCAAAGGCGCACATGAAGAAATGTCTTGAGCTGGGAGTGTCAGTGACTATGGATGAGACAGAGATACAGGAACATGGTAAGAAGGGGATATGTGGAAATGTTGTACATACAGTATGCCCAGCTCTCATAGTGCAACAAATCCAGCTAAACTTATGTGCTTGTCCTTTAAAGTAGATGACATCCAACAAAAGTCCAAGACAGAGGTGGCCGTGACGACGAAACATCAGTTCTCAGATGCCGAGGACTCTGACGGCATGGATGAAGAAGTTGATGAAATTGATGAAGATGATGATGAGGATGATGAATATGAGGGTGATTCCACTCCGAAGTTGCGTTCAAGAAGCACGAGCCCTCAGCCATGTGGAGTTACCTCTCTGTCAGTTACAGCCACCGCTGCGATTCACGGCTGCTCCCTCACATCCCTGCCCGGCATTGATGTCAGTCAACAGCCCACCAGCAAACGTATGGGCCCAGACCATCGACCTGTTCTTGGAAACGACCAGCGAGAGAAATCTGTGGATGAAGACTCTCTCACCATGCTGTCTCCAGATCAGAGCAGCTTCCTTTTTGACCCTTACTCTTCGTGTCTGCTCTCTCCTGGCTGGGAGTCTCCCATCAGGGAGCCCTCCCCTTCACGTCTGCGTTATCCGTCCCCAAGGAGAGAGCTTTCCCCGCGAGGTCGCTCCTCTCCCAGATGGGATACCTCTCCACTGAGACCTGGTTCACCCAGCTTCACACCCATCCAGCACCCCTCCCCGGTCTCAATTGAACGACCCATGTCTCCTGGAACGGAGCTAGCAGGAAAGCGAGAATCCTCAGTCAGAGGCAGACAGAGGGTTGTGTTGCGAGCTGTTTCACCACGCAGAGGCTCGCACCAGCATAAAGGCAGCGGTGATAAAACCAGACACCAAGCAAAGATGGAACTGGCTCAACAACAAGGAGCCTTTGAAATGGAAATGGTAAGTATCATGGTGCAACTTGTAGCCAGGTCAGCTGTAATACTGACCAGGAGCTTTTAAAGTTTTCTATTAGTTTCTCTGGCTGAAGGACAGATGAACTAGTGCAATGGTGAGGCGTCTGTCCAGCCGAAGTTCACAAGAATCACTACTCCTCCTACAGTGCTGATCAGAGTTTAATCGAACTTACACACAACGATCACTTAATGGGTCTTCACCATAATTTTGCACAAGTTCAAAGTCAAGGTCATATTTGTCGTTTTACAGGCACTTTTATATTTTTGCAACCACTACTACTGCTAAGAGTCTTGGTCTGAAATGTAATGTTCATAGTTTGTATAACGCAGCCAGTCAGTGAGAGGAAAACAGTCAACTGGCATAAAGTAGATTGCACACCCTGCAGGAAGGAGTTTTCTTTTCACTGAAGCACTTCCAGCTTAACATACCACATAAACGCGGTGCATACATTAGTTGGGGATTCTCAGTCACAGGTAAAATTATACATAAGAAGCAGTCAGCTCCACTCTACTACTGGCTAAAAGATGAGTAAGTTGAGTTGTTTGATTAAAATAATGTGGTTGGTAAATATGGAGTGGTTGGTATATTTTAATTAATTTATTTATTTTTGCAATCTGGACATAATATCTGTTCTTTAGTTTAAATAAAACACATGTTAAGCATATATTCTATACCTTCTATCATGAGTCTTTTTGCCCCCACAAAATGAGGCACATTTAATAATAAATAGGTATAAATAATGATTAATCCCAGTTCATTAATACCTACTGTGATTATTATACACACACATACACACACGATTTGGAGCAGTTGTTCTGTGTTATTTTGGTCATTTTTAAGTTAGACACTGACTCTTCCTTGTATTAAGCTATAAACATTTAAGACCGGATAATGTAGTGCTACAGTGACCTGACATTGTATGGGTGATGTCAAGAAGTGAACTATACAAAATAAACGCGCCGTTCCTATACAAAAAAGTCTCCATTCCTGCGAACAACTAATTTAGGTGCCCACACGCTATCCTGAGCCCAGGCTGTAAGCTTGCTGTGTGTTGCTAATTTTTTAACAACTTAACCACTTGTTACAGGTAGTGCATCTGATCATTTAATAGCATTTGCTATATCCGCCTGTTTGTTCATTTAGAGGCTGCAAGCTGTCCATGTGATTGCTTCACTTCTCTGTGACAAGCGGAACCTCGTTATCCAATAATCAAGACAATTCTCTCTTAACCAAATGTCAACCTTATGGTAGCACTAAATGAAAAAAGGGTTGACAAATTAGCCACATCAATCCTCTGGGGACCATGTATCTACAAAATGTATGGGACAGTCCATGTACTGAAAATGTTATTTCATTTCAGACCACAATCCACACATAGCCATTTTATTGTAATAACAAATTTAGTAGAATGTTCTGTTGTTGGCGATGGTTTTGTTCTCAGAGCACTTTCAATTTTCAGTGTTCATATTACTTCATGGTTTCTAACTAATGTATTTTCACATGAGAAATTATCTTGGCGATGTTTAAACTGCTGCTAATTCTGCCAATGTGTCGTTCCAGGATCAAAGGAGCAGCTTGGCTTCCAGTCTGCCTGGTGCTGCCAGTTCTCATCACCAGAACATCCTCAGCCACCTCCCTCTTCACTCCCAGCAGCAGGCACACAGTTTGCTCCCCGTTGTTCCTGTCGGAGGGCTCCAGATATTACACTCCCCACCTTCCTCCAGCACTGATGTCAGCCCCTCTGTGGCGCCAAGCCCCCAAAGCAGCGAGGGCCAGTGTTGCAGCAGCAGGGAGGGATCTGTCCTCGGGCCTGAGACAGAAGGAGAGGACATCAGAGGCCAGAGCCAGCTGTCCTACCATGAGGCTGCTCAGGAGAAAAGCCTCGACCCTGAAGTCGGAGACAGCAGACAAGAGGAGAATGTCCAGACCTGCTTGAAAGCCATCGCCTCGCTGAAGATTACCACAGAAGACGCTCATTAAAACCCCTTTGTCTGTCTCCTCGAGTTGATCAAGAAAAAGACACCCCCTGCTACACCTGCAACCTTGCCATCTTTAGCCCTTTAGGCACACGACCTCATCTTTATCCCATTAGAGGCAATATAATAACACTTGCTCTGGTCTTGCACATACCCGAGACATCTTCTTAAGTGGATAATATGAGTGGAGGTCAAACCTTTACTTCTCTTCAGAGGCTCTTTGAAAAATTTGGACAAGGAGCAGGATATTTTGCAGGGTGGAGAATCATTTAATGGGTTCAGGTGCAATATGGAAAGATATTATGCTAATATGCCTTTGTCTGACATAGTAGTTTGCGTACAATTGCACATAAATTATATTTATGAATTCTGTACAAACGTCCTTAACATATACTCCTTCTTAGATGCATACAAACAGTGTATTTTACTGTGTGTACTTTGAAAATAGACTGTTGTTTATGTAATCATATCAAGGTGTGATGCAGTAGTTCAGTAAATAAAGACTATTTATAAGGGGAAAAGTATGTGTATTATGAAACAGTCCGACCAAATTTTAAGTAGATGCTTTTTGTGCAGTTTGGTGCTTCTGATCAAGCAACAAGGGTCTGTGCCTTTATTTTGCTTTTCATTATTTCTATATCAGAAGGAAAAATATGGAAAATTGTCGAGGTACTCTATTCAAAAGTGTCTGTGGCAAGTTTGCTCAAAGGTGAGCGTTTTCTTTCTTGGCCCGTCGGTTCTGTTGGCAGACGGATGCAGCTTGATTATGTGAACAATCTTAAAAAGGTTTCTTATGTTGCATTTTCTTAATGTTGTGGTTTTTATCTTGGTAAAAATGCATGGGATTTGCTATTGCACAAAAATAGAGGAGGTAATTATGTAATTATGAATACTGTAAGATGTATTTATATATTAGAACGTAAGCACTTATTGATACTGGTAAATATTTGACTACTATTTATATGGTATATCTGTACTTATGCAGCAGTGATGCAGTTATGCAGTGAGCTACGCTGGCATTGCTTTTGATCTCATGTCGTTTCGTTGATTAAACAGACAGCGTTTTTCTGGCTTATACAGATGACCATAAGCATTTTATGAGTTTTAAAGATGCACTTTCATCCGTTCTTGTTCGACGTTTTAACTGACTCGGTCAGTGGAAATGGGGGAGTAAAACATGTTTTGTTCTCTTGTGGATTTGAAACATTCCAGTTGTTTTGATTTCTCATTGTGTGAAACATGTTGCACATGAATCCAAGGGGCTATGATGATCAGTCAATAGTACATTTTCTTGCATTTCAAGTGTAACTGGATAAATCAATATCACTTACTGTAAGTAATAGTAAAGTAATGATGTTAAAAGCATGACTATTACTGTGCTTCAGCTCACAATGTAAGTAATCATTAACCAAATGCATTACTTCTTCTCTGTATATATATATGTGTATTTTTATGATTTAAACTATTTTTGCAGTGTTGAATTCTGAAAACTTTTTATGTGGATTGTTTATATCTCTTTAAGAGGTAAAATGTCTGCAGCTGATGTAATGGCAGAGGTTTAATGAGGGCGAAAATAGCACAGTGTTGATTGCTAACACGTGTGTCTCATCTTTTTAAAAAATATATTCACATCTTCAAGTGATTATCAGTTTGAGATTTCAAAATTATATAAAAAAACACTTTGTTCACTCATGTTTACATAAAAGATTTAAAGGTGCACTGCTTTAATTTTGTGTTCTCCTTTCTGAAGGTGTATGTAGCTTTGATTTCATTTGTTGTGCAGACTGCTCATAAAATGTGAAGGGAAAGTGAAGCCTTTTATTTGCTTTCGCATACAGTATGTATTCAGATTGTGTTAGTGTTTTTTTAATTGTGTATTCATATATACTGAACTGCATTGTGCCTCTCATGTCTATGGAAATTCCCTGTAAAACACACAGAGGACAAATCATTTTACCTCTAAGCTAAGATTTTTTGAGGGGAAAAACCTCAGTAGCCAATCCGTTGTTTAGCTATTTGCATCAAATCTGGTTAGTCAGGATGGAGTGCCTCTTTTCTGCTATGAGGAATTTATTGTTTGGTGCTCTACTTTTTCAGATTAAATTCAAAATTGTTTTAAAAGAATATACTTCTAACCCAAGAATGTGTGTTGCAGCTTATTTCACTGTATGAACTTGATTATTCAGAATGGCTTCCATACCTTTCCTCTTGCATTATTCAACACTGTTTAAATTAGAGCTCACATGAAAAGGTTTTCAGATGAAATCACTCACATTTTATCTTTAGGGTACAGTGAAAAATTGGAGAAACTCTTACCAGTGACATCCTCTGGTGAAAAATTATTACTGCAGTCATAACATAGGAGAGGAAAAATAAATGAATGCTTCCAGAAATAGCTCTCACCTTGTGACTAATATTCAACTATGCTCAGGTTTTATTCGTCTACATCACGTTCAGCAGATCTCTACTGTGTATCTGCAGCACATGCAGTGTACTGCTGAGTAATACTGAATGTACAGAGCATATATTTAAGTGAGGAAATTATCAAACTGTATTATCTCTGCCACTCTTCTCTGGGTCAGGGGAGGAGGTCTGTTCTAATTCTGGCCAATCACAGAGACACATCAGTTTTTTCTCTCTTCTGCACACTCACCAGGCTTGTCAGGCCCATTTGTTAGAATAATTATATGGCTGTTAACAGTCAGCAACCTAGCTTAAAATAAAACAAGCGCTGCATTGGTTTAAAACAGCAAAAGCCTCACATAAAATGGCTGTATTCACACACTGTTATTATCCGCAAAGTAAATTCCTGCTAAGCTTACAATCAGAGGAGGTCTGTGGGTTGTTTTGAATAGAGGTGTCCTGGACAGAGACATACTGTGGAGTGTCTCTGTCCTCCCTCTCTCTGTTCAGAGAGAGCTGTGCTCCTCTGGTTTATTTTGAGGTGGTCTTATCACAGCTGTTGTATCTGTGGTGGCAGCCTGTCCAAGCCCCTCGACACTCTTCCTTTTCCCCCTCTGGCCCTTGGTCCTGGTAAGACCCTGTTTGCTCATTACCCTGCTTCTTCAGTGACATTGAAACTTTTATACCTTAAAAAAACTTAACTCTTCAGCTTGGGATGGTTTGAAAACCTCCTTTATTAACTTTGATGTACTAACAAGCATTTCTTTGAATTTGATGTGTGTTTATAGCTTGCCAAGTTTGTTAAAGGTGAGACAGTGTTAACAACAGTGAGGTTAGTCTGTGTTGCTTTATAAAGGAAATAGTTTAACTTTCTTTAAAAAAAATAGTGTACAGCTATTGTTTGTTTTTAATCTTTAGTCATACACTGTGCTTTTATAGGTATTTTTTCCATTTGAATATCTACCTCCTAGAAACATATTGAAAGTTGATGGAGTTGTTTATGTAACATTGTTTTTGTATTGAATATTAATAGTTGAAAAATGCAATTTTACTGCACTCAACCACTCACATCAATAAGAGTGGATAAGAAATAAATAAATAACGTGCCCATATTAAGAAGTTCTTAAAATAGTCCTTGGGTCTGGAACAGGTGCCATGTGCTCAGCTTGTGAAAGCACAGGCAGTGTGAAGGCTGCACTAATTTTATGCACATAAACAGGCTCTGGCTGTGAGCCTGTACAACGCAAGACACACGCAAGCACGTAATACGGGAATTATATATTTTATTCTTTTTTTTGGCACATTAGTCGCCTTTACTATTACTTTAAACGGCTATTGTTTTTGTCACAAAAATGGCAGTTTTCAGTATCTACCTGTCTTAACAGTAAAGATAAGATGGCTTCAAGGCCAACAAAGTACTGTATTTCTGCAGCTGCTAAAATTCTAAATAATAATAATAATAATAATAACAGCTGGACTCCATCTATGCTTTACTTTTTGCAGAGGGTGGTGCAGGTACTTTAGCTATTTTTGCTGCTAAGCAATAATAAAGTTTTAAACCAAAGGTCAAAAAATTAATCTTTTATCAAACAGCAGAATATAATCCATTACGTTACTTTCTCTGCAGAACCCCCCCCAAAAGAAAAATCTAATACTTACTGATATGCTGGATCAGCCAATTTATTTACTGTCACATAAGAAAGTAAGAGCTGTGAATATTTAAATTATTTCTCTTTTTTATGCTGGTTTCCTGTCACACTGCCTTGCCACACTGGGGCACCTGAATAAAACAGAGAATTTTAAAATTTTATTTGTAACTCCTGCATTTCTGGCTATGACAAAAGTTCTACTAAGAAGAAGTTCTGTGCTTGAAATTTTAATATCTGCTGTCAGTTAATCATAGTTCTGAATTGCACAAAACTAAACTTCTAAAAACAATGCTGGTATAACCACGACTGAGAAGCTGGCTTTGCTTTGGGTTCCATTACAGAACCAGCTGTCTCTCTTGGTACTACCTCAGAAAAATGGAGGCTTGTCAGGAGAGTAAACCCTCACCCTCGGGTCCTGAAGCATCGCCAGCCGAGGATCGCCATATTGACCTTACAGAGGACCTGGGCCAACAGCTGGAGGACATCATTAGCACCTACCAGGCTGCCGAGATTCCAGCTGAGCCAGAGGATACTGAGGAGGTCACAGCTGTCAAAGAGGCAGAGACTCGCAAGGACCAGAAACTGGAGAAGAAGATGCTGAAAAATCTAGGTGTTGTGTGTGGTTTGAAAATAATGTTTTATTGATTTTAACTGAGGTGGCTTTGATTCAGCTCAGTCAGCATAAGTGCAGGTTGTACTGAAACTGATAGGTATGTAAGCAGAGCTGTGATGAGTGTAAGTGCATTTATCTGCAACAGACATGCAGGTTTAATAGTATTTCCAAATGCCTTGTAGTTCCAGATAATCATCAAAAGTAATTTCTGCATCAGTGTGTTCAAAATCAACTTTATGTGATCACTGACGGATGTTTAAGGTGCGATTCTTTCTGAATGCTCAGGGAAGGAAGCTATGCTGTTGATGCAAAGTCTGAACAAACTTGATACTCCTGAACAAAAACTGGAGGCCATCATCAAGAAGCATGCCGAGTTGGTGAGTGGATGAAAAATGAAGGCAAGGAGAGAAAGAGAGAGAGAGAGAGAGAGAGAGAGAGAGAGAGAGAGAGAAAGAGAGAGAGGAGAAAATATACAAGAGTTCTCTCCAAAGCTATGCTTTGTTTCCAGGATAATAGATACAGTCACCCTTATAGGGCACTTGGGTGTGTGTGTGTGTATGTGTGTTTGCAGCTGGAGGAGCATCGCAGTGATCAGAAGCAGACGAAGGTTCTGCAGAAGAAGCTGCTCCAAGTGATGAAGGAGAAAGATCAGCTGCAGAGCGAGCACAGCCGGGCAGTGCTGGCTCGCAGCAAACTGGAGGGGCTCTGCAGAGAGCTGCAAAGGCATAACAAGACTTTGAAGGTAGTTCAGCTCCTGATATTATTGCTTCACTTAGAAGTATCAGTAAACACGAATGGTGTCTCATCTGAGCTGCTGAAATTGCCATTTGTTGTTGAGCTATGGTGCCAGGTGGTGTCACCGTATGTTCAGCTCTACAGGACATGACATCAGCTGGCACTGAAAATCTGCCATTATGTCAAAGCTTAAGATTTAAGCCCTTCCACTGCCACGCCCACAATTCATGTTGTGAAGCCAAGTGCTGTTCAAACCAGAAGAACTTTTTTAAAAAAAGACAGATCACCCCAAATCAAATATACACATTTTCCTCTGGACTGAGGTGATGTCTATTCCTCTAGATTATTTTTGTGGGAGCTGCCCAGTTCTTTACTGCAATGCAACTAGGTGGCACTCATCTTGTAGTATTCAAAGTGGCAAAAAAGATTCAAACATGACCTGGTTACTTAAAAAATATTTTGAGCAGTTTCATGTAGGCACTATTGTCTTCATACCAAATTGCACACACCAACCAAAAGAAGCATGCATCTGTCTAACACTGCAGCTCAGAGGAGTGGGACTCCACTACTGCTTACAGTCTGTCACAAACATGAGTCTCTCATTAAGGGTAGATGCATGCTTCTTTCTGTACAGTGGGACAATTGAGCGGTGTAATTCAGCAGGAAAAACTTATTTCGTACTTCAGCCTCCTGTATAGCTCCAGGTTGTAACAACTACAAATTAATTGAGAACTGGTGATGCACAACACCTGTGAAATTAAATGTTGTAACTGCAAATGCTGGCAGTGTGGTTTAAGAGCTAACATCCATGCCTGAATCACAGGAGGAGACCCTGCAGAGGTGCCGAGAGGATGACCTAAAGAGGAAGGAGATCACCACCCATTTTCAGGGGACGCTCAGTGAGATTCAGGCCCAAATTGAGGAACACAGCAGCCGCAACACCAAACTGTGTCAGGAGAACAGTGCTCTAGCAGAAAAACTGAAGGGACTCATTTCGCAATATGACCAGCGAGAGGCGGTATGGATCCTGGCACACTGTAAACAGACACTCGTATAACATCAGGGCAGTTACAGGAAAGGATCAGCAAGGCAATTTGTACTCCCAGTCTACATGCTTTATTAAAACTGGATCAGCTTTACTAGTGTAAACCCCCATACATCTGTGCTCATGAATTATTTACATATTTCACAAAGGTCTTACATTTATTAGTTGCACTATTTCAGTTTTATGTAGTCAAAGGCTCCCTGAGTGAGAAATGAAACAGCTTTCTGTGTGAAAACAACTCATAAATCCACCTGAATGTCTTCCAGAACCTGGAAAAGGTTTTCAAGCACAGAGACCTGAAAGAAAAGCTGCTGGAAACCAAACTCGCACAGGCAAACATGATACTGAAGGAGGTGGAGGAAAAGTACAAGCTGGAAAAAGAGCATGTAGGTTTATGTTGTTTGTTTTGTTGTTGTATCTTTTTTTATTTTTTAGAATTTTAATAAAAGACTTGTAATTATATTCCCCTAATGCTATTTTTTTACCATTTAAAAATCCCACAGCTGCTAAAACAGGCAGCAGAATATAAACTGCAAGTGAAGGTCATGAAAGAGCAAGAGCTCGACATGAAGACCCAGGTACAGTAACAAGACATACAGGCAAATTTGAATTTTTTTTCTACCTCTCTGCAGAAAAGTATAATGTTTTGTTATCATTTCTCCTCAGCTCGATATGTATTCCAAGAAGTTTGATGAGTTCCAGGGCACAGTATCAAAGAGTAACAGTGTCTACAGCAGCTTCAAACAGGACATGGACAAAGTAAGTTTAGTTTTGTAGAATACTTGAAGACAGATTCATAATATTAGTTAAATTATTAAGTTTTCGGCAAAAAACCCCAACAAATATGACAAAAACATGAATAAGAGGAATGAATCCCATGAGCTTTTCAGTAATACTTCAAAAACTGACAAAGTGTATAATCCACCAGGCAGTTGCAGCTATTTTTAGAAGATGCTTTGATTGTGTGCAGCATAACATGATTTTTTTTGTTGTGTAGATGGCCAAGAAAATGAAAAAGCTAGAGAAAGAGTGCCAGTCATGGAAGACTCGCTTTGATGGGTGCAACAAGAATCTTATTGACATGGTGGCAGATGTGAGAAATATTTTTCTTCAGATATTAACATCTCATACATTTAAAAAAACTGACCCACCAGACAAAAAAATCTGTTTACTAGATGAGACATTTTATCAGATGTGTTCAATGTGTTTCCAGAAAGCAATCAAGGAAAAGGAGTTTGAGCTTCTCACCATCAAAAACCAAAAGCTTGAGAATCTGTGCAGGGCTTTGCAAGAGGAAAGGAAGAGTCTATATGCAAAGGTCCATGGAGCTGGTAGTCGACCAGAGGACAACACTGCTGAGTCACCAGAGCAGGAGGGCCCTGAGAAGTTACCTGAAGACCCAAAAGTGGATCGACCTGTCCAGGATTCTGCAGCCCATATATCTGCCAGGACACAGACGACCCCTACTCCACTCACTGAGGAACTGGCTAAACTGAAGGCTGAACAGTCCCTCCTGAAAGAGATCGCCACTTCTTTTACAGTCTCTCATGTTGTACCTACAGAAACAGGCACAAGCCAATCACACGGACTATCTGAGGAGCCAGAGGTGAACCACATAAAGGAGGGTGAACACCAGGAAGTTCATGATGCTGGATACCAAAAACAGAGAGATTTGGAAATGGAATCAGTGGATTGATGCATAAATCACTGAGAAAAGAAAGCACATGGTTTGTGTGAGATTCCTAGCAATAAAACTAAAAATGCTGTCTGTGTCTGATCCTGATACATAGACATTTAATAATTGGTTCTTTTTAATGCCCCAAACAGGGCAGCTATGTCTTAACAGTTTTATGCATTTTTAACTAATAGAAAGAGCTTCTTCTGTGTGAGATTCAGTTCCATGGTTTATGGCCATGAAAATCTCCTGGTTGATTATCACTACAAACCTTAAGAACAAAATTAAAATTCATAAATTTATAAATTCAATCTTAGTCATAAAACACCAATTCACAACTACAGTTGCCTGGAGGTGCTTTATATTGTGTGGTAAAGACACAAATATATTAGAGCGAAAACCCCAACAATGAAATGATCCTCTGTTAGCAAGCACTTGGCGACAGTGGGAAGGAAGAACTCCCTTATGAAAGAAAGAGATCTCTGGCAGAACCAGGCTCAGGCAGGGGTAGCCATCAGAATCACTGATTATTGATCATGCAAGCAAAAGTCTATTTTATAATAATTTTTTCAACTATTAGCTTTCCTGTTTTAAAATGCATTCAACATCCAAGTGATAATTATGACCACGCATGAGTCACACAAGTAAAATTTGCCAATAAAAATTTTGGGGGTGCTGGAAAATTCATGCCTCAAGTCATCCAGAGTGTGATGTGTAGGGAAATACACAGCAGTTTAAAAGCTATTGTACTGAACATACATACCCTCGCACATCAGGCTACCTTAACGTGAAGCAGAAGAAATAAATATAAGA
>VUQH01044005.1:10568-25999 GCA_015106775.1 Etroplus canarensis | reverse complement strand
CACTGAGCAACAGTCCAGTTCTTTTTCTTCACAGCCCAGGTAAGACACTTCTGATGTTGTCTCTGGTTCAGGAGTAGCTTGACACGAGGAATGTGACATTTGTAGCCCATGGGCAGGATTGGTCTGTGTGTAGTGGCTCTTGATGTGCTGACTCCAGCCTCAGTCCACTCTTTGTGAAGCTCCCCCAAATTCTTGAATGGATTTTGCCTGACAATCCTCTCAAGGCAGCAGTTATCCCTTTTGCTGGTGCACCTTTTCCTACCACACTTTTTCTTTCCACTCAACTTTCTATGAAAATGCTTGGATACAGCACTCTGTGAACAACCAGCTTCTTTAGCAATGACCTTTTGTGGCTTACCGTCCTTGTGGAGGGTGTCAGTGACTGTCTTCTGGACATTTGTCAAATCAGCAGTCTTCCCCAGGACTGTGTAGCCTACTGACCCAGACTGAGAGACCATTTAAAGGCTCAGGAAACCTTTGCAGGTGTTTTGATGTAATTTGCTGATTAGGGTATGACACCATGACTTTCCAATATTGATTTTTATCAAAATATTCTAATTTTCTGAGACACTGAATTTTGGGTTTTCATTATCTGTAAGCCATAATCATCAAAATTTCAAGAAATAAAGACTTGAAATATTTCACTGTATGTGTAATGAATTTACATATGGGTTTCCCTTTCTGAAATGAGTGACAAAAATATTTAAAATTTTCATGATATTCTAATTATCTGAGATGTACCTGTAATCTGTAGATGGACATAAAGTATGTCTGCTGTGGCATAGTAGGAGAAGCAGGGTTTATTAATAACACACCTCAGTTTAATGTGTCATTTCCAGCAGAAAGTTAATACTTTTAAGTGGAGATTAATTCATCTTAAATTAAATAAATAAATAAATAAAATCAGTGGCAACATAAATGGTATTTCTTAAACTGAGATTAGTTCACACTAAACTATACCAATCTAACTGCTAGAAAGCAAATGAAAGATTAAAAGAGTTTAAAAATGATTAACATAACTGAAAAAATATATTGACAACACTGATCTTAAGTCACTTTCTTACAAAATAATAACCTATTTTAATCTGCAGCCCTTCATGCTAATGGGTGTTTTAAGAAAGTTGGAGCCAGTTTGTTCAAGTGCCTACTTGTGATGCTATAACAAACACAAACAAACAAACAAATAAACAAAAATCGTGGTGCCTAAAAGTAATATTTTTCCATAAGAAGGTCAGCTTTTACTCTTAACTTAAACTGAAGCATTTTCAAACCATTAGGTTCTTTATGAGGAATTAATAAAAGCAGTATTTTGCTGCTTTTCAGGTCCTAATTGGTGGTTAGTGGCTCCTCTCATCTCATCAGGAAACTGGCTTCGCCTTCTTGGGAGCCTATATAAGCTGTTCTCTCTCTCCTCTTGGAAGGTATCTTACTTGTTTTTTATTGCCTTTGGTTTTATTGTGTTGTAGTTATTTAATAGTTTAAGTCACTTGTAGCTTTAGGTTGGAACCTAGTTACCCTTTGTTCACCTTTTTCATTTTTGATTAATAAATTCTGGTTTAGTGAAAATTGTTACTGTGTGGACCTCCTATTTTTGTAATGTCCCTAACAAGCCAGGCATAACCTTAAACTCAAGTAAACAGGGTAACTGTTTATTGTACAAGTTATAATTTCCATATTAAACCACTATGAAACACCTATGTTACACCTATTGTGGTGTTTTTCAGTATAAGTGTATAAGAAGGCAATGTTATCAGACTGGTACTAATATAAGAGGTTCAAAAGTTTTGGGACTTTTTTTTTATTGCCTCTGTACAAAAAACACTCCTTCATTTTCTTCTGCTTATCTAATTCAGGGTCACGAGGGGTGCTGGAGCCATTCCCAGCTGTCATAGGGTGAAAGGTGGGGTACACGCTAGACTCGCCAGTCTGTTGCAGAGCCAGCACAGAGAGATGGACAACCATTCAAGCTCACATTCACACCTACAGTCAGTTTAGAATCGCCAATGATCCTAACCCCTTGGACTGTGGGATGAAGTCGGAGCACCCAGCGAGAGCTCACGCAAGCACGGGGCGAACAGACAAAATCCACACAGAGGGGCCTAAGCTGACCGGCGACCTGGATTCGAACCTAGACCCCCTTGCTATGAGACGACAGTGCTAACCACAGCACAACCACACTTTAAACTTTAATTCAAGGGTTTTGACAGAAGTATTGCATTAACTGTTCAGGAATTAAAGCCATTTTTATACACAGCCACATTTTCAGAGGCTCAAAAGAAACAGAACAAACCAGTATCATTTTAAATTATATGGATTGTTTTTAATATTTGGATGAAAATGGTTTGCAGTCAATGACTGCCTGAAGTCTAGACTTTATGGACATTACCACATGCTATGTTTCCTCCCTTGAGATGCTCTGCCAGGCCTTTACAGTTTTCAGTTGCTGTTAGTTATGGTTCTCTCTGCCTTCAGTTCTGCCTTTAGTAACTAAAGTGATGCTCTGTTGGGTTGAGATCAGGTGACTGACTTGGCCATTGAATAAGATCCCATTTCTTTGCCTTGAGAAACTCTTGAGTTACTTTTGCAGTATGCTTTGGGTCATTATCCATTCACACTGTGAAATATTGACCAATCCGTTTTGCAACATTTGGCTGAATCTGAACAGAGAGCATAGCCCTGTATACTTTAAAAAGTCATTCTGCTACTTTTATCAGCAGTCACATCATCAAAGACTAGTGTCCCACTTTCACTGGCAGCCATAAATGCCCACGCTATAACAGTGCCTCCACCATGTTTGATGGATGAGGTGGTAATATTCGGATAATTAGCTATTCCTTTTCTTCTCAAAACTTTTCTCTTCCCATTGTTCTGGTACAAGTTAATCTTGGTTTAACCTGTCCAAGGAATTTTTTTCAGACGTGGGCAGGATCTTTTAGATGTTTTCTGGCAAAATATAATGTGACCATCCTTTTCTTGAGTTTAACCACTGATTTGCACCTTGCTGAAAAACCCTTTGCATGAAGGCATCTCTTACTGTATGAAACAGTTTGTCAGTCAATTGTCCTATTACTATTGAGCCTCTGAAAATTGGGGACCATGTATAAAACAAACAGTTAATGCAATTGTTTGGTTAGACCCCTTGAATTAAAGCTGAAAGTCTGCGTTTCAATCAAGTTTGACTGCTTGATTTAAAATCCACCGAGGTTGTGTACAAAGACAAAATTACAAAAAAATGTCAATGTTCCAGTTCCAAAACTTATGCACCTCAATGTAAACGACAAAAGTATTTGCTCACTGTCTATAATTCCATGTATTCTCTTTGTTCAGCTAAAGTTTACCTTGTAACTTCACTTCATCATGTTCACCAACAGTGACATGACTCCATTGTTCCAAGGATCTCATAAGCTCCTGCAGCTCTGCTGAATGATGGCCATGTTTGAGCCAAAAGGCTTCTGTCTGGAGTTGCAGCGCCTCTGTAGACACACAAAAACACACGCAGTTCATGGATGTTCAGCTGTTCCAGAGGTTTTAACAGTGAATAAAATGAAAGCCAATAATTACTGACAATTACATTAGTAGTCCACTCTCATGTCCTTAGTTCGCTTTCTAAGCTTGAGTCATTGAACGTAAGGTTGTGCCCTTGTTTGCGGAAGTTTGGCAGAGATTAGACTTTATACTGTTTGCACAAAGTACCATCATAAAAACAACAGAGCAGATAGTGAATGTTTCACTTCAAATAAAATGCAACAGTAAGACAGTAAGAGTATGGTACATGACTTTGTGAGCTTAAATAATAATATGTTTGTGCTTTAATTTTCTCCCTCCTTCAAGCTGACACAAAAATATATTGTGTGGAAAAAATACACCGTAATGCACAGCTCTCATTTATGCTTTCAAAAAATTTATGCCAGGCTTTTTGAATGTTGACTGTAACACTGTGGGATCTTTGTAAATCAAATTTCAGGATATCAGTGAATGAGCAAGAAATATCACTAAACCATTTCTTTTAAAAATAGCCCAATTGTCAGTTAGAGATACATACCCTTATGATATTTGTCTTGTCAAAGAGCTTATGGAACAAGAGTTGGGCTACTGGAGGAATCAATGAACCTTAAAATGCACTGTCCAAAGAACTCTCATGAAGAAATATGAGTAGTGGACTACTCACAACACATCATTCTCCAGCTCTATTCAGCTTTCTTTACTGTCTCTTCACCTTACTCTACTCCTCTCACTCTGCTTTTTCTCTCTGCTCTCCACTTTAACTCACTTTTCTTCTGCCTGTCTCTCTGTAAATTGCAGTTAAGGTTGATGGAGGAGAGAAGCAGCAGAGCTTTACTGAACAGGGATCAGCCGTTTTCTGCAAGCTAAGTTTCACACGGGTACCTAACATTGACAACTGGAGTAATATGCACACAGTCATACACACACCAACACCTTCTGTTATTGACAGAAGGTGACTATTAGAAATATTATTTTACCCAAACAGACACAAATGCATATGTTTTGCTCTATTCATCTTGCTCTATTTTGAAACTCTAGAAAGTTCTGTCTTTGATAGTATTCACGTCATAGGTACACACTTTAGTTCTCTGCTCATCTACTATTTCTCATTTCTCTTTGATTTCTTGCATTTTTTTAACTTCAGTAAGAAAAAGCAACTACCTGACAAAAAGAGCAAAACAGACAAACCTAAATTTTAAAAAAGTCACACTACAGGACTCTGTGTGTCTCTTTGAGCTCTTACTTACTCACATTCACCACCCTTCATCTTTCGCTTTCTCTCCTGGTGAGTGTTAAGCGAGTCATGTCAAGGGATTTGTGTGTGTCCTCCTTCATCGCCCCATTACTCCCCCTGGGGGAGCGCCTGTGCTTCCCTCACCTCCAAGAATCTCCCCCAGCGCTGCTCTGATGTGCTCTGCTGCCTCTTGAAGAATCTCTCTGGTGACTATCGTCACCATGGACAATGCCCCATCATCCCCTGCATCCTGCTGCCCGTCATGATGGACCACTCGCTGGATGCTGGACTCCAAAGTGTAGTACTCAGAGCTAGAAGAGGGAAAAGATGGGGGTGAAGGGGATATGGATGGCTGCTAGGGAAGGAGAAATGACTGTGATGCATTTGCATAAAAAAAAAAACTCTTTTGTGTTATGCAGGATGAAAACACACAGGCCTGAAATACATACCTCAAAATCCCAATATCATTTTCATTTTAACAAATGGCCTTGCCAGTCAAAACCCATTGCACCTGTGTATATTTGTGGCTTACAAATATAAGTACTTAAAAATCTTAAATTTATTGAAAACACTTTCAGATATGCTTTAATATTAATTGAATTAATCTACAAAATGAGCTGGGTTTGGTGGTTTGAGTGTGATCTGCATTCACCTGTCTAGCAATCCATTTCTCAGCAGCGTGATTGAGAGTCTTTTAGCGTGATGCAGTTTCATGAGGTCTACATCGTCTCTCCACAGCAGCAAGCTGTCACAAAGGTTCACCTTCTTCAGATATCTCACTGTTTCCTCAGACAACAAGGTGTCACATCTGTGGCCACATAGCACCGGTACACACACTCCACCCAATGGCTCTTTCTTCAGAAGACAGGGACACAGTAAGTACATGAAACCAAAGTGAAGTTAAATGAGATATCCTTCCAGTATATAGCATGTCATAAAATGCATGCACCAAAACAAATTCATTATTTTACCACATTAATAAAATAATATTCTGATCATATATCATATTTTGTGATTTACTTAAAAGGCAAAGAACAGCTAGTAATGAGAGTATATTTATGTGTCTATTGAAAAAAATGAAGTTGATCAAACAGGGCAACTTAGTGGAACAGATTAATCTCTACAGGGATCTAAAATGCATTTTCATATAGTAAATAATGTTTACCCTACACCTTTTATGCATTTTGATTGAGACACGTGGACATTTTCTGCCCTGTTCCCACTCCATCAGTTACTGTATGACATTTTTACCAAGACTGTTTCAACTTCAGTAAACTGTAAGCTGTTTTATATATTTCCATGTAAATAGGGTTTTACAGGGCAAATGGACAGAAGCAGCCATAATGAAATACCTAGAACTCTTCCAGTATGCCTCCACCTCAAATCTGACCCTGTGTGGCCTTGACTTTTAACCCCACAATCTCTTAAATGTTATCAGATGTTGTATCCATCATAGGTATTGATCATACAAAGTTTGGAAAAGACCAACAACTCAGCTTCTGTAGTGGTAAATTTTGTAACAGACAGATAGACCAGCAGTTACACAGACCTCAAAAATATTATCATTTCTTCTACCCATCATGGTGATCAACCACACAGCATTATAAAGGATCCAGGAGCCCAGTCAGCTCCTCTGGCGGTAATGAGATTATCATGGAGCACTCCCTGTGACCACAACCTTTGATCTCATGAGCTCTAAAATAATCTCAATTCTTCTACCCATAACCATACAAGTACTGGCAATGAACCAGCTGCCTAGTCAGCTCTTATGGTTGTAACAATATTTTCATTAACAACCCCATGGCCTCAAAACTTCTATCCATCATAGGTATTAACCACACAAAGTTTAGTAAAGATCCTGTAGTGGTAACAAGTTTTGTAACAGATGTACAACCTGAAAACATAATGCCTCTGTGGTGCAGGGATAAAAAGCCAAAGCTATGTTCCCAGTTTTAATAGGCATGGGTTTTGGGCCATCCTGAAATAAGCAAAGAAGGCAAATTCCACAAAGGCAAGCACTGTTCATGACACATTAACACAAATCAAACAACAATATGCAAATATGGATTTGTTTAATACTCAAACCAAGCAGTAGGCATAATAAATATGGTTAGTTTTGAGTGTGCCATCAGTGGACACTATTGTCCCACTACATGACGCACAAAGGAAATGAAGGAGCTAGCCACAGCTGGAAAATATTTAAATATTTTATGAATACTGGTGAGACAGCTCCAAAAGTTTAACATGAACAAACATGACCTTTAATTGACCTTTTAACTTGTGAATACTAAAACTGTACCTCTTTAAAATAGATCAATGATTCCTAAACTGTGGGCCAGGCCCCTTATTGGGCCATGAAGTTGCTGCAGGTGGGCCATGAGAACTCACTTGCTATAAATATTTTTTGAATTCAATTGACAGAAATTCTTAATTCTCATAAGAATTTACATTTCAAAATTAGGATTAAATATTTTAATAGTCTCTTTAACTTTTATATGACTTAATCTGAGAGGATAAACCTACAGGATAAGACCTCCTTACTGTGTATGATCATTTGGTGTAATTCTATAGGATAAAATGCTTTGGGATTGGTTCTAAAATTAAGCAGACTTTTCTAATAAAATTTTATTTTGTAATCTGAAAAGTCTTTTGACTAGGGGTTTTGTAATTTAGCTTAAAATTGCAATGACATATTTACATTTTGAATAGAAAATTAATTAAATAAATGGATGGGCTTAAAGGTCAATTTAAGCTTCATTTTCTCCAATTTTTGAACCTGAATTCCTCTCGTATAGCTTTATTTGGAAATAACTTATACTGGAGCAGTGACTGTCATACAGCTATTGCTGGAGAATAATCCTTAACACAAGATCAAAACGAATTAATGAAAACACAAAATAAATACTTCATTTCCTGCTTACGTGATGATCACAGTTGGTGGGCTGCAGAAAATTTTCAAAATTCAAAGTGAGCCAAAGCAGTCTGGGGTAGATGACAATGCACACAAATAAGTGAAAGTTTATTTTACCTGGTTGAGGTGTAGTGCTAAGCACAGTGTTGCAGCTACAGTGTCAATATCTGGCTCTGGTCCACCTAAAACAGCATGGATGGGTCCCTCTGACACATGTGCCTGAACACACAGAAACAAGGTTAGTGTGCCTGTATCTTTTCATTTCAGTGTGGCTGGCAAGACAGCATTATGTGATACCTGATATTTTCCCCCGACCCAGCAAAAGAAGAAGTTAACAGTACAGTGAACCACTGTTTGATCTGATAGCTGATATACATCATGTAATGTATCAAGCCAGCACAATTATGTTAGATGACTGCAGCATTTTGAAACCCAATGACATGCATTAATAATGAAGCCATGGTGCTGCAAGGCTTAGCTCAAGCTTGAAAGAAAATACTAGTAAATATGCACTACAGTATTGGCAAAATCAGTTGTAACAGCAAAGCATCAGCCTAAATGAACAAGAGTAACTTTTTCACTTTGAACTCAAAGTGCCACGATTTATCAGAGAAGTGATGAGTTCCATTAATTTCAGTAAACAATGAGAACAAACACTCCTCATTTAGGTTAAGTGGACACTAATGACAGCTCCATTACAGAGATTAAACATTCATCTCAGGGTGAAAAAGGCAGAAAATTATGTTTCTCACTTCATTTGTTGACTGGGGCTTTAAGTAGTAGATTTTAATATGGCACTATTTTTTCATTAAACCATTCCCTGGCTTGACCTGATCTCAGGACATTCATTTAGTTTTATACAATCTGAAAACCCACAAAACTCAATAATTATAAAAATGCCATAAGAAAATGTAGCACAGGCTTCCTCAATAAAAACTTTTTTCAATAATTACAATCTATAAAATTTAACAAACAATACCGTCTAGTCATCTTTGGATATTTTGAACAAAATCGCCTTCAACCTTTCAGTGCTCAAACTGGATGTGCTTTCTTTGTCAATCTTTAACGCTTTATCTAAAACAGATCAACTGAATCACCGATAGTACAACATGGGCCTGCAGCCCACACCATTTATCAAGAAGCTAAATACAATGAATATCACATCTATTTACATCATATCATCTTATTGGGCTAGTATGATGCTACATTGAGAATGGGGAAGGCAAAGAAAAACACATTTACAGCAATGGTGACCTGTAGGAAGCCTTGTGTATTGAAGTTGTACAGCTAGTCTACCAAGTATCCCACTTGATAACCTCAGGGCCACCATACCCTCTTCCCAACCTAGCCATCGTTTCACACATCTGCTTTTATCAGAATTCATAAGTTGATATAGATCTTTATATTTAGAAACTGTGGGGTAGTTTTAGCATATTTCAAGGCTCTGTAAGTGTGTTTGACACTACACTGTAATGTATGAAAGACAACTGCTGTCCGGGAACTGGTCAATCAGTCTACATAATTATGCCTTAGAAAATGGTCAGCAGAAAGGCATATTACTTTGTTACTTTATTGAATAATCCTGCTATCACCCTGCAAGCTCAACAAACTCTCAGCAAATATGTTGACTTATCAAATACATAATGGAGTCCGGTAATTTAAGGGAACTTAAAGCCGTGGTTAGACAAATAAAGTACTGGTAATAATGCATAAGGAATGGAGCTAGCATCTTATTTCTCTTCTTATGGCCTCGCCACTCAGGCCAGATGGATAAATGAAATGAGGGGTGTGGTAATGAAAGACCTAAGCACAGGGAGGGAGGACAGAAAAAAAGATTTGAGGCTGTTGATTAGCTTGATCATGAGAACGGAAGGAGTCTAGCTAGACTGAAGGAAGGAGGCCAGGGAGCTTTAAGAGGCTTATTAAAGATGGAGCTATAATAGAGATGGTGAGTCAGACATGTAGCAGAGGTGTGGGAAAGAAGAAAAAAATTGAGGAAAGACAGGTGGAAAATGTGATAGGAAAAGAAAGAGGAATGAGGAGGCAGAGATAAGCAGAATTTAAGACGTAAAGAGGCAAAATGGAGAGAAAAAGCACCACAAAGAGGAAATAAAGCAAGAAATAGAAAGAAGACAAGATGTGTGAAGGAGGGAAGGATGGGGAGGACGGGCTTTCCTGCCAGTTCCTTCATAGAAGGGAGAGTGAGAGAATAAATCAATAGTAGATAGCCAGAGAAAAGGAAGTGATGCATTAGCAGGAGAAAAGGCCAATGTCTGTTCTACTGCAACAAGAGAGCATTGGTGTGTGCATGTGTGCCATTGTGTGTGTGTGTGGGTGTGTGTGTGCACGTGTTTGTGTGCACACGCACATGTGTACTGGCCATCTGATACCTTTCAATCTGAGTACTCTCTTTCTCGCTCTCTCCTCTCTGAGCTCTGACTGTCTGTGATGCTACAGCTTTTTGTTGTTGGCCACCTTTAAAAGACATAATAAATTAGAAAAAAATAATTAATTAATTACAATCCCTCTCTAAAACTCGAGAAGCAATGAAACGCTACCCTTTAATTCATTACCACACTAAAAAAAAATTTCAAAAATAATAAAAGCTGAAACTTGTGGCTTTGCAATCACTGGACCAGCTCGTCCTTTACTGTACTCAAACAGAAACACAGAATGTGAACAAAAGTACACTTACATATTATACCTTAAATCCTTTAATATGAAGTCCCCCCGCCGCCCCATTTGCAGCTATAACAGCTTCCACTCTACTAGGAAGGCTTTCTACAAGATTTTGGAGTCTGTCTGTGGGAATTTTTGTCCATTCGTCTAGAATAGCATTTGTAAAGTCAGACAATGATGTTGAACAAGATGGCTTGGCTCACAATCTCTGTTCTAGTTCATCCCAAAGGTGTTGGATGGGGTTGTGGTCAGGGGTCTGTGCAGACCAGTCAGTTTCTTCCACACCAAACTCATCCAACCATGCCTTTATAGGCATGAACAGAAAAAGGCCTTTTCTATTAAAGTTGGAAGCATGCAATTGTTCGAAACATCTTGGTAAGCTGGAGCATTAAGCTTTCCCTTCACTGGAACTCGGGGGCCAGGCCAACCCCAGGAAAACCAAACTCCATAGCACTATCCCTCACCCAACCTTTACAGTTGGCACAATGCAATCAGACAGGTAACATTCTCATGGCAACTTTACAGTGCTTGCTGCAGTTCCTAAACACTTCAACTTTGCAATAATACCACTTACAATTGATTGTGGAATATGTAGGAGGCAAGACATTTCACAAATTAACTTCCTACAAATGCTGCATCCTATTATAGTACCACATTCAAATTCAGTGAGCCTTTGTGTGTGCCTTTTGTAAAGGCAGACTGCTTTACAAAAGAATGGGCTAGGTACTTGATTTTATACACCTGTGGCAATGGGACTGAATGAAACATATTAAATCAACGATTAAGAGGTGTGGCACAATACGTTTGTCCATATAGCGGATCTATTAATTATATCTATTGAAGTCTCAATTTTTACCTGAACTACATGTCTCTGGAATGAAATGTAGTACCATGAAGAAGATTTCCTCTTAACACAGAAAGACTACAAAAACTACACACGAAAAACAGCTGCTTCTTGGAGTGATCTGCCACTGCACCTTAACAATGTTATTTACATTATATACATCCATACATTTGCATACATACACTTCCCCTCAATCTGGCATTTTTAAATCACTCAGCCAATAAGCATCTTGGTTTGAACTGATTGTAAAGCATCCATCCATCCATCCATCCGCTTAACTGCTTATCCAATTCAGAGTCACGGGGGGGCTGAAGCCTATTTCAGCTGTCACTGAACAAGAGGCTGGGTACACTCTGGACATGTCACCAGTACAAAATCAGAGACAGTCATATTCAAATTTACACCTAAAATCAGATTGCCTAAGGTACAGGCATTAAGAAAAGTCATTTTATTTACACTGACACACTGGTGAGTGAACATTTGACCAATTTCAGTGTTAGATAGAATTTCACTGTTTTAGTAATGGGCTTATACTCATTGTTTGGAGTCTATGCTTGCAGTGTACCTACATATTAAAGCTGAGAGACTTAGAAATACTGTTAGGCTACTATGGAAACTTCAAGATTTGTTTTTCACAAGTATTTCGATATCTTCGTTACAATACTGAACAATGTTATCGCACATCACAAATTTTCCTGATGTCACACAGGTCTAGCAGTTTGCTTAATGTCTTAACAAGTATGTGATATTATAATCTATTACAGGAGTAAAAATTAACACATTTTTGAACACCCTAGACATATATAAACTTTGAAAATTACCTGGTTCTATAAATTAAAATAAAGCAGTCTTACAAACCCTTTCTGTATGTATATGTGTGTGACAGTGTGCAGCCTTAGAAGGACAGATGCTCGACATACAGTCAGCGCTTCAGCTCTATGCCAAATGTTGTAAACGTGAAGGAGTTAGAGCTGTGGAGCTGCACAGACAAAAACTGAGTGAGAAGGAGAGATGGGTTCACTAAGTTCTAAAAGCCAAGCCAATTAGAGATATTGCTGTTCTGGACCACAGCCATGCAGAGAGTGGAGAGAAAGCAAGACGGGGAGAATGACAGAGAGAAGAGAGTGGTCAGCAAAAGAGTGAATCATCAAAGTTTATATTAGAGAGCTGGGAGAGAGATAAAGTGCTCCCACATGCATCTGTATGTGTGTGATTGTGCGTTTGTGTGCATGAGAGAGAAGAGATAAATGGTTGTTAATTGTGACACGTGTTACACTTTATCTGGATTCTATATAACACTCATCAGTTGCCCCTCTTATCAATCTACTATGTTGCTGCGCTCTGATCTCTGGACTTGCTTCTCTAAGCTTTTTTTTCTCCCCTGATAAAAGCTCTTATTTTCTTTTTAAAACTTCATCCTATACAGGTTTGCATTGTACTGACAGACACCTTTTAAACCAAATATACCTAGTATTGTAGGATGGCTGAAATATACTACAAGTGTGCACCCTGGGCTATATCAACAATGCATGAAAAAACGAGAGAGCACATCAGTGTATATATTCACATATTTTCTCTGATATCTGCTTAACTAGAAATGACTCCGTTCATTATTTCTATTTATTATGGCCTATTGTAGACACATATATTTATTTTAATGACCAGGAGATATAAAGTTTGGGCTTTCTGTGAAATATTTATCTCAGCTTTGACATGCATCAGCAAGCTAAGACTATTATGTACATTACCCTGTATGACTGTTAGATGACACATACACTGCCTTCATCTGCTGATGAAGATTATCCTGCAGGGCAGCTACTAAATGGACCATGAGGTGAGATTGTTTTTTTCAACATATAAGACGTTTAAGAGAGGGTTTTCAAAAACTATCGAAAGTGAAAATTGCTCATAATTGCATAAAAACTGCATCTGTCTGTTTCAGTTTAGTGTGAGCTCATATATGAATGCCAGTCTAGTCATTTCTGACTGTGTAACTCAAAAACTTATTAAATTATTACAGTTAACTCATTATATTTTATTGTATGTGACACAGATGGATATAGTTATTTCTACAGGTTCCTAGGCTTTACAAGGCATTGGTGTTAAGCTCGGTTAAAATGCCTTAAGCGCACCAGAGGAAACATTAATAGAAAACAGATACCCTTTTGTGTGTTGGGGGATCTATGTGAACACACCTGACAACGTTTGAGAGACACCATGGTCATGCACTTCTAAGACGCACATGCCCAGTGGCAGTTTTAGGGTCCCCATGACCTCAAGGCATGTAGCCTACATATCTGTAACAACATTAAAGAGACTACATGTACCCCTAAACACAACATGCTGCTCCACAGAGGCTCTGCATTCATTTGATCTATAGAAATTATGTTTAGTATTTGCATGTGGCTTTTTTTATAATGTGCAAAGAGATATTCAGCTCTGGATCCAATGCAAATTATGAGTCAGTATCTGCAGAGCAGCCAGATAGCAGGGAAGGACAGCCTCTGGCTAAACTTGTTGATGTCACGCCTTCCCCTCATTAGAAATCTGCTCATTCAAATTCACACAATGATGTTCCTGTAAACACAACGTGCTTATTGTATTGGACCGAGTACGCCGTCCTTTCCCTTGTACTGTCATATTGGCGATCTACAGGTGCTTGGGGGGGAGAAGGGGTGGGGGACCCGAAGGGACGTGAGAGGCTTTTGCCCGTGCGCTTTTTCAGCAACAGGAACGCAGCCTGTAGCACAGCAGTAGCAGCTTTCCCGTCATGGTCTCATTCATTATACCCACAACCTGGTGTTAACGCCGCTGAAGGCTCTTAACTCACCCCGAGTCTGCTCTGGACCCTCCGCAAATACTCTTCCATGTCGGCCTGCGTCGCTACGGCGCTGTTGCAGATCTCCCCATAGACCAAGTTTCGGCAATAAGACAGCTGATGTGGGTTTGTGTGTGTGTTTTTCTCTCTCTCTCTCTCTCGCTCTCTCTCTCTCTGTCTCTTCGCTTCCGAGTCCCCCGCTGCGCTCGCACTGCAGCACTCTCTGCTGCTATGAGAGCCGTCGGTCCTCCCCTTCTCAACGGGGTGAACCCACAGCACCGAGCAGTGGGTGTGACGGTAGGAAGAGGAGATCCGACGGAGGCGCGCTCGGTGATTCAGCCGCGCACCCTGCGGTAGGAAGCCCCCTCCCACCCCCTCCCCGCACACATTAACACATCCCTATCTTAGCCCGTGCAAGTGTCGATTGGGACCATATCGAATATAGTGAGTGATGAATAACAGCATAGTGCTCCAGCTTCACATACAACACACTGCCGGCGGATTTGTTCTTTATATCTTTATACCTTCATATTTATGGTGCACAGAGGAGGGGGGGGGGGGATGCCGCAATATGATAAAAAGCACAGCCGCGGCCAAAGAGCACTGCAACTAGAGTGTTTTGACAGGAGGCACTTTAATTAACCTGAAAGATGTCCCTGTGAGTAACAACCTGCTCTCTTGTAACGCGCACACACACACACACACACACACACACACACACACACACTCACAGGAAGTCAGCCAATCCCGAAACTTTAATATTTAAAAGAGACAATTTATCATTGGTTCGGCGTGCCACTGGATTTAACTCTTCGGGCTCTTTCAAACCTTTTGTTCCATTCAGCTTCTGATAATTAGATTACACACAGCTTCATTTTGGATGAAGGGAAATAATTCGGCAATAAAATTGTTATTCTCCCCAAGGGGTCGCCAAAGGGGATTAACCCGCGTTGGTAATTTGACAGATGCCCTTCCTGACACAACCCTCCATGATGAGAGGGGATTGTGTCCCCACCTGGAAATAATTCAACAGAAGTAAAAGTATTACATTTAGATTATAGCAAAGAGTTCCTCTAGAAGGCGTGGTCACGACATTCGTATCCATGACAAATTTTCATGTTTTAAAGTGACTAAATATGGAGGTTTGGCATCTTTGGCATGTATCCATGCAGCCTTGTATGTGTAGCCTTCAAACAAGAAAATGACAATTGGCTATCCTGGGCCAATGTCTATTCTGTATAGTGTTCCTGAAAAGAGTAACAAACTGGAACCATGACCAAATAAATCAGCATGGATCGAGGTAATTTTCTTCTAAGAGTTCATTAAAGAACAAAATGCAAGCTGGCACACATATTACTAAATTAGTGTGTGTGTGTGTGTGTGTGTGTGTGTGTGTGTGTGTGTGTGTGTGTCTTTTGCATATTTTGATGTGAGGTGTTTA